>SJYO01015393.1:1017408-1271806 GCA_006410555.1 Capra ibex | reverse complement strand
GTCCTCCTCTTCCCCTGCTGTCTCCTACTCTACCGACCTACTGTAGTGACTGAACTACCTGCACTCAGACTCACTTGAGGCCCACAACCACTACCTGTCCCTCCGGACCGCACGACGCTAAGTACCCCAGCGTTTCTCAGCCTGTGCTGAACTCGTTGACTTGACTTAAAGGAAAATAAAGTACGAACAAAAGAGAAGAAAAACCGTAAACACTTAGATAACATACAAAAAATAAACACCGACGAGACAAAAAGTTCACACAATTGGGGAAGGATATAGACAAATGAAATCCGACTATGTCGGAAATCATAACGACATAAAAAATCAAAAACGAACAAACTCCGAGTTTGTGTAAGACGTTTTCTTTTCTTCTTAGACGTACAAGAATGAGAGAAAAGGGTGTAAAATACCAAAACTACAGGAAAAAAAAAAAGTGTAAAAGGGAAATTAGAAAACGACAAGGAAAAAAAATAATAGTGAAAGTGTTTATCCATAAAAAAAGGGAAACTAGAGATATGACCGATTAAATTCACTAAATGAAACGTTAATACTAAATAAAGAAGGATATAGAAGAACGAAGAAAAGATATATCTTTTCTGGAAAGCTATACAGAAAATCCTATTCAAATCATAACGACATAAGCAAATCAAAAACGAGTAGACTCTTCAATGAATAAAGAGGATAATATTTACTATTAGAATGACCCATCACATAAGATCCTACATCTAAAAAGGGAGAATTCTGAAAACTTATATAAAACGGTGAGGGAAGACGGGACGTCACAAAGACATCTCTTTAGTCGACTATCAGAATACTCCTAATAGAACAATAATTTGGAAAAAGAAAAAGAACGAGGGAAATCCTAGAAGAGAAATGAAAATTAAAAACGGTGAAAATAATATTATACAGAACCACATCCAGACAAACCCTGAGAGACGCCACCTGTTAGGGGACACTCGCGTCCGAGTGAGTAGTCACCATCCTCACATTTTACCATGTTGGTGTGACTGTTCTACAAATCTTCAAAGAAGTTTTCAATTTATAGGGATAGTACACTGACTTGTAAGGTGGGGATCTATAAGTGGACTCTCTTGACCTTTGTATCCGGATATGCTTCTGAACATGTACTGTACACGTAAACATTCTCGGCTTTTAATAACAGGCACTTGTCTATTTGACTACTTCTTTAACACCATGTTGTCTTATGATGAGTCGTTATTCGTCCTCATTTGATACGTACGTACGACAGTGAAGTCAGTACGGGTCAGGAAACACTGGGAAACCTGACATCGGACGGTACGAGGAGTTAGGTACCCTAAGAGGTTCGTTCTTTCGACCTCACCCAATGGTACGGGCGGAGATCCCCTAGAAGGGTTACATCCCTAGTTTGGCCGCAGAGAATACAGAGGACGTAACCGTCCACTCAAGAAATGGTGATCACGGTGGACCCTTCGGGATTGGACAAATATGTGCGTCGTTGTATCCACTTAGAGTTTTATCAGTGTAATTCACTTTCTCTACTCTATTTTTTTCTTGTGTATGATACACTAAGGTAAATATCATTTTATTTTATTTTTTCCGCTTGGTTAGATTTCACTGTCTTTCGTCTAATCACCAACGGTTCTTTCCCTTTTATCGTATCTTTCCGTCTCCCTCTAATTTTCCCCCATGTCCCTTCAGAGTCTACACTATATATGCAAGTGACAGAAGTGACACGACTACCAAAGTGACCGTGTATTCATACAGTTTTGAGTAATGTAACACGTGGAATTTATACCCGTTACATGACTTACAGTTGAGATGAATTTCTTACGACAATTTTATAAATTGAATTTTTCAACTATCCTTGAAGGGACTACCAGGTCACCAATTCTGAGACTCGAAGGTCACGTCCTCAAGTTAGGAACCAGTCCTTTGATTCTAGGGTGTACGGTGTCCTACTTCACTTTTTTTTTTCTTTTTGACTATTTGAAAATGAACTAACTAAGTTTCAGGACGAAGGTCTTATGCGAAAGTCTCCTGGAGTAGGTATTTTCTTTCGTCGATTTTCTCGTAGTCAAGTCAAGTCAACGAGTCATAGACTAAGAAAAGCTGGGGTACCTACTTTCTCGTATCTGGACCAAAAAATTTCAAAAACATACTGGAATCTGACCAATGAATTTGAGAGTGTCGTAGAGTAAAAGAAGTAGGTATTTTACCCCGATTATTATTAGACGGAGTGTCCAAACAACGATTTTAAACTCACTCTATTGTCTACTCTTTCGACATCCATGTATTTATGTACTAAAGGGTAGAGACTTCCTCAATCTAAGTAAAGACAAGGGTGAAAACGGGAGAAAGGAAGGTCTGTCCCTCCCTAGGATCTGTGTTTCTGTAGGTCTCCTATTTGTTACTCCTCCTTTGCACCGTCTCCCGAACCTAACACAAGGGGACTTTTGTGGCAGACCCCTGTCTTGTACTCTGCAGGCCTCCCACCAGGGTTCCCAGTCTTCCCTACGTCGTCTTTTACACTCAGTCCCCTCCTCTGCCACAGGGGTTTTCCGTAGACAACTCGACCGATGACAACACCTCGAGTCAGGACAGTCTCCGGGAGACTTCTCATTATCCTGTCTCGAGTCTTCACTGGGAAACTCCGATAGGACCACTGAGTCACCACCTCCCAGGCGGACGGTTTCGTCCTCTGTGTCCAGCTAGGGACTAGGTCCTTCTAGGGTGTACGGTGTCTCATTGATTCGGGACTCGGTGTTGATGACCCGGGTACGAACTCTCGGACTTCGGAGTGGATGACGTGGGAGCAGACGGTGACGACTCGGACACGTGGGCCTCGGGTACGAGACGTTGTTCTCTTCGGGGTGTAGTTCTTCGGGTGTCTGGCGTTGATCTCCCTTCGGCCTCGTCGTCGTTTCTGGGTCGTGTCGTTTTTTTTTTTTTAATAAATAATTAAAAAATCTGGTATTCCCGGAAAGGGTCACCGAGGCACCATTTTCGAAAACGGACGTCACGTCCTCTGTGTGTTCTGGGCCCAAGTTAGGGACCCAGCCCTTCTAGGGGACCTCTTCCTTTACCGGTGGGTGAGGTCGTAAGAACGGACCCTTAAAGGTACCTGTCTCCTCGGACCGCCCGATGTCAGTTATCTAGGTATTTCTCTTTTCTTTTTTATCTTGACTGGGAAACTTTCTGTCCTCTGACCCCGTGACTGGGTACAGGAGGTGGTGCTCCCAACGGGGGTTCCGTAATTGAGAGGAGGGGAGAGTGGTGTCAAGACAGTTGACTCCCTCTTTCTGACTCTGTCCGGAAAACCTCCCCCGCGACCGTCCTACCTCCGTCCAACCCCACCCCCCTCGCCCCCTGTCTCGGTGGCACCCACGTCGAGTTTAGTTTCCCCCGGACTCTTACACACCGCCCCCCGTGGTTTTCGTCGACGAACCCCGGGTTTCGGGTAGAAACCCAGTTGGTGCACTGGAGGAGTTGGAATCCGTTGAACTGTCAACTCTTCGAACGGTGGGTCCCAAGTTCAGGAGGAGATCTGGTGTCCGTCCCTGTGTTGACTGAAGGAGTTGACGAGGGAGACCTGTGAACAGACCCTCTCTTCTCACTCTTATGGACTCCCCACTCAGTAATTTCCCCGGGACCCTCCTTTCCCACCCCGACCCTTAAATGGTCTTCCTTTTCGATCGATAAAGTGACTCGTCGTCACTTTAGTAAAAAGAGACGAGATGTTTATCACTTAATCGTTACAAGGAGTCTAACCTTTGTGTTATTATGACTAACATAATCACAGGTAATAATTCGTGTGTTGTACATGGACCTTTACCCGACATAAGAAAGGACACAATAAAGAAAAGTAGGAGAGTCAGTGGGTCAGGTCAGCCATCATATTAATTAACTTCACGTCTCTTTGACTCATTGAACAATTTATAGTTTGTCGATCATTGAACGTCTCCGTCTTAATTCAAGGACCATCGGGTTGGAGTCTCGGACATGGAAACTGGTGATCTAATATCAATTGAGGGATACTCGCTCTCTCTCGTCTTGTAAGTCGACCCTTTCGACGGAATGACCCTACTCTCTCCGATCCTCTCGTGTCTTTAATATAGTAGTTGTAATTGATCTGTGTCTTTCTTTTCTCTCTTCCCGAGGTGTGACTATGATCTTCCGCTTAATGCCGACAGACACATACCTGTCCGAGGGGACCACGGAGCCACCATTTCTTAGGTGGACGGTCACGTCCTCTACGTCCAAGTTAGGGACCCACCCCTTCCAGGGGACCTCTTCGTTTACCGGTGGGTGAGGTCAGAAGAACGGCACCTGTCTCCTCGGATCATCCACCGTCAGGTACCCCAGCGTTTCTCAGTGTGCACCGAATCGTTGATTTCTTGTCGTACATACCTGTGAACAGTAACTACCAACAAGTTTTAGAAAAATCAGAGAAATACGATTCCATCTTGTCTTTCTTCGATGGGAAGGTTAAAGGGAGCGGAACTTCCACGTCTGTCCGTCGAATCCAAGACGGTTTGGACGAGACACTTCTCGGTTACCACTCGTCTCTAAGGTAAACGGCTCCGTCCACCGGGATCTGTCTCGTCAAGAAACACTTTCGTAGTCAGAGAGGTGAAACGACTCCTTTTGTTCACTTTTCCCCGAAAATAGGAGGAACCTTGTGATTTCCTCTTCTCGTATGGGGCCCGTGACTTTTCCAAAGGGAGGTTTTACTTAGGTTTTCGTCTCCCTTCGTCCCCGGTGGAGTCATCCCTAGGATTTCCAAGACCTGGGTTAAGGTTACACACAGTCCTTCCCGGTCCACAGGGGGTCGTGGTTCGTTAAGACCCTGTGGTCGTCCCACAGGATGTTAAGTCGAGTTGGGACTGTGATGGACCTCTCTCGTAGTCTAGGGCGTTCCATCTCTTCCCGAGACAGGATGTTCAGACGGGGAGGGGGTCGAAGTCTATCATCAGAGTTAAGGTCCAATAGTGGACCCAAAGATCGGTTGTCCGTTATCTGACCTCAAAGGTAGTTTGGAACGGAACCATAGTTAATTAAATGATCTCTTACGTCTTGTGTTTCTTTCTAACACGAATGATCTAGAGACCAAATAATCTTTTCCTAAATTGAGTCCTTGTCTGGCTACCTTCTCTACGTGTACCACTCCATACCCCCTTTCCCGTGTCTCGGAGGTACGGGAGAGGTCCACGGTGAGAGGGTCTTTTAGTTACACAAGCGGTTGGGCCTTCGAGAGGTTTAAGTAGGAAAGCCCCAAACACCTCCGAAGTAATGTATCCGTACTAACTAATTGAGTAACGGTAACTAAGTTAGAAGTCGGGGAGAGAGACTAGGTCTCAAACTTCTACCTAGTCCATGGTTTCCAAGGTCGGGAGATTAGTGTTCCAACCAGGGAGATCGTTGGTCGGGCGTAGGGAAACCATGGATTCCCGAAGGGTTTTCAGTGAAGTAGTTACATCGTTGTAAGGAGAGAGTTGTGACCTTTAAGGTTCACAAAATCCTCGAGACACGGTTCTTACCCCGGTTTCTCGTTGATAAAGAACAATTTAGTGTTATGGTATCTAAGGAGAGGTTCGTCTTGCAAAAGAGGTATTGAGAAGAGACGAGGGACCTCATCCCCTACGCCCACCCAACCAAACACTGAAAAGATTCATCTTACGTCGGGTCAGAGGGTTTTACTGTCAATTAAACGGGTATCAATATGGGAAAGGGAGAGACCCCTCCCATAAAAAGTCGTCGACCCTCGTCTCTATTCTAAAGGGGACTATTCGTCTTCGTCGGTACACGGTCACTCCCCTCCTGGACGGGACGGTGTCATTGTCTCCAAGAACAAAATACCAACAAGAAGTGTAGGTCTGGTTTTTTTATTTATTTTTTTCTCTCTCTCTCCCTTTATTTTTTAAAGAAGTAGATGTTTTAAACTGCTATCTAGACTGGAGAGTCTTAACACTACTGCAAGACACTTTCCTGAAACATTTGGTGGTTCACATTTTTCCTGATCGAAAAATAGTGACTACTACTATTACTACTATTATTACTGAATACCACCCGTTTCCGTTGAATTGGTCGGACCTGGGGAACAGAAAGGGTTTCAAGTGTGACATTTCAAATGTCAAAACGAGTACTGTAGGAGAGACGACCTTAGTGAAGAGGGTCCAAAACAGACAGTTTTGGGATAAGGAGTGACCTTGTGGTTCCCGGTTGAAGTCAGACCATTATTTACACTGCGGTCGTCTACCTATCGACGTTTTCGGTTCTCCTTCGTCGTCTTACCTAAAGGTCCAGTCCCATCACTATCCACCCTCTCCCTTCGACGACGTGGAGGTCAGGACCCCCTTTCCCCTCCGACTCTACCTCGGGATGGTTTATTGAGAGTATTTAAGTGAAGACACAACAAGTCAGCGAGTCAAACGTTGGGGTACTTGACGTCGTGTAGTCCGAAGGGACAGGAAATGGTCGGGGGTCCCTAACGAGTTTAAGTACGGGTTACTCAGTCACTACAGTAGGTTGGTAGAGCAGGAGACAACAGGGGAAGAGGAGGACGGAAGTAAGAAAGGGTTGTAGACCCAGAAAAGATTACTCACCCGAGAAGTGTAGTCCACCGGTTTCATAACCTCGAAGTCAGAGTCGTAGTCAGGAAGGTTACTTATAAGTCCCAACTAAAGTTATAATCCTAAGTTATAATCCTAACTGACCAAACTAGAGGAACGTCAGGTAGTTTAAGTGAAATCCTCTCAATCTTTTATGTGTATTTACCCTGAAAGGACCATCAGGTCACCAATTCTTAGACGGAACGTCACGTTCCCTAATTCCAAGTTATGGACCAGTCCCTTGATTCTAGGGTGCACAGAACCTCGTTGATTCGGGTGTCCGGTGTTGATGACTCGGGTGTACTGAGTTACTTCTAGGACACACGGTGGTTAATTCTGGGCCCTGTCGGTTTATTTACATTTTTTTAAAATTTTATGTATCTTTTTATATTTATATTTTATATTCTTTTATTTTCGTGGACTTTTGGATGGTAGGTAGTGAAATTTGTAAAAAGATAAACATGTAAATCTATAAATATATATAGATTTCAAATTACAAAAAAGGGTCATTTTAAATTACACACTTAATTGAGTCTACTGGTAATATAGATGATGACGTCCGTCCTTAGGGAATCTTCTTTACCTCATCGATAGTACCAGTTGTTTTCTTAGACTTTACGTCACGAACCTACGTCAGAGTTTTTACTGTCTTACTAGAGACAAGTAAAGGTTCCGTTTGGTAAGTTATGGTGTCACTAGGTTCGGATACGGGGTTGGTCTTTGCGACTTCTTCGACTTCAACTTGCCAAGATACTTCTGGATGTTCTGGAAAATCTTGATTGTGGGGTTTTTCTACAGGAAAAGTAATATCCCCTGACCTTGCGTTTTCATCCTTCAGTTCTTTGTGGACCTCATTGTCCGTTTAAACCGGAACCTTATGTCTTACTTCGTCCCGTTTCCGATTATCTCAAAAAGGTTCTCTTGCGTGACCAGTATCGTTTGTGGGAGAAGGTTGTTGTGTTCTCTTCTGAGATGTGTACCTGTAGTGGTCTACCAGTTGTGACTTTAGTCTGACTAATGTAAGAAACGTCGGTTTCCACCTCTTCGAGATACGTCAGTCGTTTTTATTCTGGCCCTCGACTGATACCGAGTCTAGTACTTGAGGAATAACGGTTTAAGTCTTAACTTCTTTCATCCCTTTTGGCGATCTGGTAAGTCCACACTGGATTTAGTTTCGGGAATACTAATATGTCACCTTCACTCTTTATCTAAATTCCCTGATCTAGACTATCTGTCTCATGGACTACTTGATACCTGCCTCCAAGCACTGTAACATGTCCTCGGTCCCTAGTTCTGGTAGTGGTACCTTTTCTTTACGTTTTTTCGTTTTACCGACAGACTCCTCCGGAATGTTTATCGACACTTTTCTTCTTTTCGCTTTTCGTTTCATCTTTTCCTTTCTATATTCGTAGACTTACGTCTCAAGGTTTCTTATCGTTCCTCTCTATTCTTTCGGAAGGAGTCACTAGTTACGTTTCTTTATCTTCTTTTGTTACCCTTTCTGATCTCTAGAGAAGTTCTTATAATCTCTATGGTTCCCTTGTAAAGTACGTTTCTACCCGAGCTATTTCCTGTCTTTACCATACCTGGATTGTCTTCGTCTTCTATAATTCTTCTCCACCGTTCTTATGTGTCTTCTTGACATGTTTTTTCTAGAAGTACTGGGTTTATTAGTGCTACCACACTAGTAAGTGGATCTCGGTCTATAAGACCTTACACTTCAGTTCACCCGGAATCTTTCGTAGTGATACTTGTTTCGATCACCTCCACTATCTTAAGGTCAACTCGATAAAGTTTAGGACTTTCTACTACGACACTTTCACGACGTGAGTCATAGGGTTGTTTAGACCTTTTGAGTCGTCACCGGTGTCCTGACCTTTTCCAGTCAAAAGTAAGGTTAGGGTTTCTTTCCGTTACGGTTTCTTACGAGTTTGATGGCGTGTTAACGTGAGTAGAGTGTGCGATCATTTCATTACGAGTTTTAAGAGGTTCGGTCCGCAGTCGTTATGTACTTGGCACTTGAAAGTCGACAAGTTCAAGTAAAATGTTTTCCGTCTCCTTAGGTTCTAGTTTAACGGTTGTAGGAGACCTAGTAGTTTTTTCGTTCTCTCAAGGTCTTTTTGTAGATGAAGACGAAATAACCGATACGGTTTCGGAAACTGACATATCTAGTGTTATTTGACACCTTTTAAGACTTTCTCTATCCTTATGGTCTGGTGGACTGGACGGAGAACTCTTTGGATATACGTCCAGTCCTTCGTCGACAATCTTGACCTGTACCTTGTTGTCTGACCAAGGTTTATCCTTTTCCTCATGCAGTTCCGACATATAACAGTGGGACGAATAAATTGAAGACACGTCTCATGTAGTACTCTTTACGACCCGACCTCCTTTGTGTTCGACTTTAGTTCTAAAGACCCTCTTTATAGTTATTGGAGTCTATACGTCTACCGTGGTCGGAATACCGTCTTTCACTTTTCCTTGATTTAATACTGGTTGGATCTATCGTATAATTTTTCGTCTCTATAATGAAACGGTTGTTTCCAGACAGATCGGTTCCGATACCAAAAAGGACACCAGTACATACCTACACTCTCAACCTGACACTTCTTCCGACTCGCGGCTTCTTAACTACGAAAATTTGACACCACAACCTCTTCTGAGAACTTTCAGGGAACCTGACGTTCCTCTAGGTTGGTCAGGTAAGACTTCCTCTAGTCGGGACCCTAAAGAAACCTTCCTTACTACGATTTCGACTTTGAGGTCATGAAACCGGTGGAGTACGCTTGTCACCTGAGTAATCTTTTCTGAGACTACGACCCTCCTTAACCCCCGTCCTCCTCTTCCCCTGCTGTCTCTTACTCTACCGACCTACCGTAGTGGCTGAGCTACCTGTACTCAGACTCACTTGAGACCCTCAACCACTACCTGTCCCTCCGGACCGCACGAAGCTAAGTACCCCAGCGTTTCTCAGCCTGTGCTGACTCGCTGACTTGACTTGACTTTCAAATTACAAAGAAGGATCATTTTAAATTACAAGTTTGGTTTATTGATTTATAATTATCTTTAGAAGTATAGAGGGATCGATTATATACCTTAGTGTAAAAATCGTCCAGAAAAACACCACTTTGTTTGTATTGTATTTTAGATGGTGAAGTTAGTAAAAATTCACATGTCAAGTCACCGTAATTCATGTAAGTGCAACAACATATTGGTGGTGGTGATAGGAAGTCTTTAAAAGTAGAAGGATTTGACTTTGAGACATGGTGAGCTTGTCATTGAGGAGTACCGGAAGAGGGGAATCGGGGACCGTTGGTGGTAAGAGGAAAGACAGAGATACTTGACTAATAAGATCCATCCAGTACTGTCATATTAGTATGTTATAAACAGAAAAAACACTGACCGAATAAAGTGAATCGTATTATCGAAGGTCCAAGTAGGTGTAATATCGTACACAGTCTTAGAATAAGGAAGGATTCCTACTTATCATAAGGTAACATACCGTGTCTGGTGTAAAACATAAGTAAGTGACTACTTGTAAACCCAACAAAGGTGCAAAACCGATAATGTTTATTTCGACGTAAATGTTTATTATAACATTTATTACGAACGTAAAGTGGTTATGTATGTAACCACATATTTATAGTCAAACTCGGTGATGAAAGTTAAGGAAACTCACCTTAAAGTTAAGGTCTTCACCTTAACGACCATTGTCTAGGAAAAACGAAAAAAGAAAAAAAGAACCGGTACACCGTGCACTCCAGAAACAAAGGGTTGGTTCCCACCTTGGGTACTGGGGATTTTACCTTTGAGCCCAAAATTAGCGACCTGTCTGTCCTTTCAGGGTCGTCTAGGAAATATTTTAGAGTAAAGATACTCAGACTATACTACGATTTACTAAAACACCAACTTGAATACTCCTTTGACTATAAGGAAGAACGTAGAATGTACAAGGTAGACCCCGTCCAAAAGAAGTATAAGGACCACGTGTAGGTGACCTTTAAAGAAATCCACTGTGAAATCTTTAAAGAAATCTTCTGAGACAGCCACAATTTGAGTCAAAAGTGAATAAACTTTCATAGAATTTTTTTTTTTTTTGAAACAGAGTTTTTATTGAAATGACTCCTATGTTAAGTTACAAATATCTAAGGCTGGGGGAGGAAATAAAATCGTGAAACTCAGTAAGGTTGCAGAAGACCAAGGGTCACCGGCAGCTCTTGACACGGTGCCCAAATCGACACAAAGAAGTATCTACCAGATACAAAAGAGAGATCGGAAATCAAACAACAAGAATTAACAAGACGTCAAAATAACTTAACACAGATACCTGAAGAAGTTTAAATAGGAAGAACCGTATTTAGCACGAAGGATATAAAGACTTAAGGACAGAAAGTAGTTAAGACCTTTTAAAAGTCAGTAAACGAGGAGATTATAACGGAACGGGGTAAAAAGAAAGAGAGGAGGAGTACCTCTTCGGTTAAACTACTGACTTTCTAGTGGAGCGAAAAAAACGGAGTTAAAAAAAAAAAATAGTCGAACAGAGACAACGACGTAAGACTAATTAAAAGAGTCTAGGTAGAAAATCACCTGAAAGAAGCCGATATAGCAGACATACCGACAAAATTAAAATTACCAATGTATTTTAAAACATAAAGAACTATTAAATAAAAAAAGATGTAGAGAGGTCCATAATAATATTAGAGAATAAGGACCAAATACAAGAGATAAGGTAGAAGACAAAGAAATTTGTGAAGGGTTATCGAAGTCTAAGAAGTAGACTAACAAGGTTTAAGACCTGGGGAATTTCTAAATTCGGACAACTAATAGTAAGGACGACTATGAGTAGACACCACTGAACTTAGGAATATATAAATATAAGTCATTAAAAAACTACTCAAATATAAACTGACTTAAATTAGGTCTTCAAACTTAACTTCTACGAAAAGAGATCCCTCTTAAGGTAAACGAAGACAACCTGAAGTTCCTCGTAATTATTGTACCCCGGTAAATTGCAAAATTCGAATACCAAATGAATTTTTTTCCTTTTAAATTTTAAGGTCGGCGTTTAGGGATACAATCGTCTAGAGTATACCTTCGATTGGAAAATAATTACCATTGAAGATCACGACGTGAGACCTATCCAAACGAACATCCAAGCGAGACGTTCGTCCACCTGAAGAAGGAAAGACAATTCTTACATTGGGGAACTCCTAGGTTCGAAACCCCCCTCATCTCAACAGAGTGTAAATCGAGAAATGAGAGACCAAGACGGGGTTTGACAGAATGGGGATGAGTCAAGGGTTTCGAGATTCAAAGATGAATCAACTGGAGAGACAAATGAATGATAAAGGAAAAACGAAACATAATAAAACAAACGAAGTCCCCCTGCGTGCACCCTCTAATAGGAATAAAGGCGCCCTGGAGTGGTTCAATGAAAATTTTATACAAACAACACGAAATATATCGTAAATCCATAAGACGGTACCCTCCGAAGATACTCGAGACAGTGTGATGACCTTCTCCTAAAAACTTCGTTTGGTTTTGTTTACACTAATATACCATATACAACAAAATATTGGACTAAAAAAAGGAAACTATATACTATTTGGGGACAACATGTTATTTATGTCCAGATCTTGTCGTAAAATTACCGACGTATCAGAAGGTGGCATATTACATAAGTTAGAAAAAGGATAATAACCCATAAATTCAAAGATAAAAAAGTGATAAAATTTGTTGTAAAGTCACTTATAGGACTTTGAAACCGATTTAGAAACGTATGTAGTATTGGGAAAAGAAAGAAATAGACAAATATTTTCACTATGGACAATTATATTTTATAAGTTTATGATTCCTTTTGTTTTTAAGAGGTATTAAAAAATGACAGTGGAGTTAATTATGTTAAATAAGATATTGACTTTAGAGAATTAGTTTGTCGTCTCCTCTTAATCCCGATCTTATACGTTCTTCTCTCTGGTGTTAGAGACGGGGAGTGAACGTAGGGTCGTTGATCTTTATCCCTTAGTCTCGTCCATGTTTCCTACCCGACTTCCAGTGACTTCTGTTGGTCGATATCTCTTGACTTCCCCACTCTCTGTGGGTTTATCTGAGGTTTCCGGACCCTGTTGGCCCCAGTCCACAGGGACCGGAGTCTTTTCCGGTCTCGAAGTTTTAGGTCCTTAGTTGAGACGGAACGGTCAAGGGGTGACGACCTTCTTCTTTCGTCTCCAGAAGAGTCCGAGAGTGAGGCCCGAGGAGAAGGATGGGGAGGAAGAGAATTTCTACGAACCGAACAAAAAATATAAAAAAACTTTAAAGAACTACTACACGGACTCATACCTGAAAAAAGAAGTATGTAAACGACCTTTGAGTCGCCCGTGAAAATAAATAAAAACCGACTCGATCCAGAAACATCGACACACCCGAAAATGAGATCACCGCCGCTCGTCCCTTCTGAGATCAACGCTACGCTCCCGAAGAGTGACGTCACCGTAAAGAATAACACTTCGTACCCGAGTTTACGCGTATTCGAGGTCGTCGACGTCGAGTCCCCGAGATCTCGTGTCGGGGTCATCAACACCGTGTGCCCGAACCAACTGGGTGTCGTACACCCTAGAAGGACCTGCTTTTTAGCTTAGACACAGAAGATATACCTGTCCGTCTAAGAAATGGTGACTCGGTAGTCCCTTCGGGTTCAACCAAATAAAACTCAGTTTTTGATAATATCCAAGACTGTGGTAGGGGTCAGAATGTGAAATGTCATTGAAGAAGGTCAAGAGTCCAAGCATACAGTCAGATTTCTTTAGATCGACATTTTCCAAAAATTTACATCGAGATTGAGGAAAGACTGATGAGAGGAGTTTGCCTCCGGTCCACAACTCTGGTACTCGAGTCTTTCTTAGTACCTTCCTTACTGACAGGAGAGACTACCAAGAATCCAGGACTTGATCTGCAAAAACTCCTTGAAGGTCTGAACGGAAATATAAGGGACTCTATGGTGGCATAGTGGTATTCTGAAGTCTACTTAAGACAGTTGACGCGTCCATGCACTTCTCTGGTGTTTGGTCGTTATTTGGGTTGGAGGATCGAGGAGAGCCAACTCATACCTCGTGGTGGACCCTACCAATCGTAGAGTCACTTCGGAGTTTTTCAAACCCAACAAGTAAATAATTAGGTTAAGTTGTTTATAAATAACCTATGGATGGAACATGGTCGAAAATTTCTCTGATGTTAAATTCTTTAGGGATTTATCCAGTTTTTATCGTACGTGACTGAGGTAGTCTTAAGTTCTACACATAGGACCTCAAGGTCAAAGACCTCCTTGGTGTCAATTGACGACCGGTGAAAACGAGGTCGATCTCCTCAGGTACCTGGTGACCTGTCCTACCTTTCAAGGTGTTCCACTCGTGGAAAGTCCCTCAGAATGGGGTACTGGGTGTCCCAACTCAGAGGGGTACTTCCTGACTCACGGATTCCGACCAACATAGATTAAGGTATTGTAAGTCGATACCAGTCCGGAATCCGTCCATTTTATACTTGTGGAAAACAGTTGGGACTTAGGAATTCAGAGGGGTTCGAGGACTCAAGAGGTTCTGGGAACAGGTCTCGTACAAACAGTCCTTCTAAATACTTATAATTGGTCTCTTAAACGTTACCTCCTCACCGGCACCCCTCTCTCCCGTCTCTCCGAGACGCCACAGAGGTGACGGCACATGTGGTGTCATAGTCGTTGAGAGACCACCCGGTTAAGTGGATCGTCTGGTGTCGTGGGACCCTCTCCAGACATAAGCCTTCCTTGTCTCGGGTCACCTGTTCGGTGTGGAAGGGGTCAGTGGAAGGGGTGGTCGACTGCAGAAACACTTTTGCCGTTTGAAGTGCCAAGTCTCGGTCCGAGACTGCAGTCAAGGTACAGTCGAACCCGGTCCACGAATATCCGAGTCACCAAAGAGTGGATATTTCTTCATTGTTTTCGTCATGGATAGGGGAACCCAACTACACTCCTAATTTACTCGATTACCGTACACCACGCGAAATCTCTTCACAATTGATACTAGAATCCCGTCGACACCCTCTTGTCTCAGGATCCTGGTACTGTAGGATGAGTCGCGGTGGCGGGCGTGAGGGGGGCGGGGGGCGGTTGGGAGGCGAGGGGGCTTGGGGCGGCGCCATAGGGTTCGAACCGCGACCTCGACCCTTAGGACACCTTCTTCCCTCTCTCCGGTCGCCGTCCTCCACCAACACCCAAGGACCTCCCACTCCTATGGGTCGCTGTCGGTCTGGACTGGACTGTGGAATCCTCGTCGCGATCAAAGACAAGGCGTGGGACGGGACACGGGAACGGGCGGGGGCCCCGCCCTGACATCTCCGTAGTTAATTTCTTCCTTCACCAAGACCGTCTCTCGTGTTGGGGCGCTTCGCCCTTCGCCTTGGCACTTCCTCGGACCTCCAGCTGAGGAGAGGGTCGGGGGTTGGGGAGAAAGTAGGCACCCCCGAGCGTTGAAGGTCTTCGAAGAGAGTAGAAGGTCGGACTACAGACCGAGACGCAATACCACTCACCTCTGACTCTATATACCTACGTGGAGCACGGTTCTGGTCCCATGTCACCCAGAGTGCCCTCCCCGACCCCGAGCTTGATTGTCGCGACTCGGCTCAGTGCCTCCACCCGCGCCCCACGCCAATCTCCCCACCCGGACCCTCCCCTCGCCCCTCCGGAACCCGGGCGCCGGCCGACCAATGCACCGGGGGGAGAGAGTCCGGGTCGCCACGGAGTCGGGGCGACCACGGGTAGCTCCTTGACCTCTTGGGCCTCAATTATCCGTTCCCGCCTAAACCGAGACAGAAGGCCCGTGTAGTGTCCTCAACCCCGCATCTTCACCGCCAGTTCTAGCACTGGAGCACTCACTGGGCTCCACCCCAGACCAGGTCCTCCGACCCGGCCCCTCCTCCCCGGCGACACGCCCCGCCCCGGACCCGCCGCCCCTCCTAGAGAGTCCGCGTCTCGACTGCCGTGGAGAGAGGACTCTCGTCCTCCCGGTATAGGTCCCTCCACTTCCGGTACAGGTCAGACGTATTGTTCGTACACGACGAGGACGACCCCCAGTGGCTCTTCGACCTCACCCTCATGCACAGACCCGGCCGAGACCACTGAGGTAAGTACCTCTTGCCGAGGGACCGCCTCGACGATGTCGGGGTAACGGGAGCCGGGACCGGCGAGGAGACGGCGGACGACGTCCTCGACCACGAGCCCTACACGATGGACGTGTCGGTCTTGGGTCACGAAGAGGTGGCCCTGGAGTTCGGGAGGTTGCAGGATGATCTGAGTCTCGACGTGCGGTTCCAGTCGGGTGGGAGTGGGTCGGGTAGAAGACCTGGTTCAGGACGGGGTCTCGACGAGGTTGGGGTAGGTGCCCTGTATCCTGGGCTTAGACGACGTCGGGACAGAGGACTTATGGGAGTCGTAGAGGGAGACCTGTGTCCCGACGGGTTCACAGTTCCGGATCGGACCTCGAGACCGGGGACGGTGTGGTCCACTACCTCCGAAACTGGTTGCACCAGTCAAGGTGTCCGGGTGGGGTGCCCGGAGGTTTCTGGGCACCGACTAGATCGGGTCCTCTGAGTCTGGAGTTGGACCACGGTACCTCTCCCCTGGGTCCGGAGGTCGGTCCCCGGGGTGACCAGGATGGGAAGGGGATTGGGAGGTATGTCAGAAACGTTCCGACCCGGACGTGAAAACCCCCCTCCCCTCATTCCTTTCCCAAGACCCTCAAAGAACCTGGACGGGTAAGGGATAGAGGAAGAATAGAGGGAAAACAAGGTAGGGGATAGAGGAGCAAGAATAGAGGGAAAACGTCCACCGTCTAAAACCGGACAGGTGTAAAGTCCCTTCGAGTGTCAGTCCCCGTCCTAGAACCCTCAGTCCCACGTGGGGTCGGATGGACCGGGGTCTTGACAACCGATTATATTTGGTCTTCCGGAGGTCCCGGTCACTACAGATGTCCATTCCGTGGGTGAGGTTTGTATATAGGTTTGTATATAGGGGTTAAAGATGTGGACGGACCCAGGAAGTTTCCCTACGACATACCTTTCCTTAGAACGGTCGTCAACTCAGTCCGGAGTCGAAACACAGATGACGTCGAAACCCTAGGATTGTACCCGTCATGATCGGCCTTCTCTTCGACTCTCATTCTGTCTGAGACCCTAGGAAGTGGAGTCCACGGGGGGAGGAGATTCGGGGGTCAGAGGGTTGGGGTTCGGGAGGAGGAGGACAAATGGACGAGTCTGACGGGGTGAGGGAGGAGTGTAGAGGATGTGAGGGGTCGGGAAAGGCACTACCCCATCGGAAGTATGAGACTTACGGAAGAGAAGTGTGGGGGTGGGGGTGGGATCATCACGGGGTCTGCAACAACCACGCCCTTCGTCACACACTCTCCGCCTAGGCCGGGGGCGACTGACTCGACGGGGGCAGACCCGGACTCTGAGGACCGAACCTTCTCGACCGTCTAGACTACGTCTCCACGACCTCGGTACTCGGGGTCTTCTCCGGAAGGAAGGTTCCACACGACCGGTAGACCGACCGTCGGCTCTGTCCGGACTTAAACAGTCGTCCCCGAAGAGGGGGTCTTTTCTTTAAAACAACTGGACGGTGGGTGAGACGGAAGAGAGATCTTACGGCTTATTTGTGGGTCTTTCGGGAACTAGACCATTTATTTCCTCTACGCGGACCATCTTTCTACTTACGGCGTCAGATGTACCACTCACGAGTTGTGGGGGTGGGTCCTCGACCCGTCCTACCGTTTGCACCGGGGGAACCGGTGAGCCACTGGGGGGTGACTGGTGGGAAGAGATTCGAAACTGGTACCAGGGGAGAGAGGAGTGGGGTAAGGACTCAAGGGTCCGTTGTCTATACCTGGGTTGAGGGAACCCAAATGAGGCCGAGAGGGTGGAGGTACGGGTCGGTCGAGGGGTAGGGATGTCCACTTCCTCAAGGAAAGACTCATGTCCCCGTCGTTGTCGGGTCCGGACCTTTCCTGTCTTTATCTGTCAGGATTCCTTTGGTGTCCTTCGGTACTAAGGGACCAGAGACTTTACTACTTCGACTTAGACCTCCCCGCGGGGTCGAGACAAGGACTTTTTACATGTTTGGAAGAACTCTTGTAGTCCCAGGTCTCTCTCGTCCAAGGCGGACGGACCTGTCGTCTCTGTAGAAGTCTAAGTTGTCGGGCTGGAGGAGTCTGAGGTCTCTGAAATGGAAAGTCTTGGGTCTTGGGGTCCGGGTTGAGACGAACCTAGGGTCCAGGACCTGGGGTTCCCTTAGTCCACTCTGTAACCGTCATAATGTCCTACGCGATCCTGAGGACACTTAGGACAGGGGAACGGTCCCCTGTGAACCCCGACTCCCACAGACGGTATTCCCTAGTCCGGGGTCCTGTCCCTCGGACTCTCGGGACACAACAAACGTCCCCCGACTCTCTGCACTGTGGTTGACGGGAGGGTCTCCCGGTCGTGGTTTAGATCATGGTCCATGGGTAAGGGGTGAGGACGGAAAGGGACGAGTTAAGATGATCGAAGAAGGAGTTCTGGTTTATGTCTAGGTCCCATGAACCCCTCCCCCTTACTCTTTCGCGATCTCGGGTGGATGGGGTCGGAAGAGTAAAACATTTACTTCTTTGACTGTCGGTGGCTCCAGTGTGTCGTTTCGGTTGAACCGAGGACTCGTAAACCTAAACGGGGTTGTGGTCGTGACACTTGGAGATTTAAGGTAAGGTGACAGTGACACAGCCAAGTCTCCCAGCGGGTAGTCTTTTCTGGGTCTATAGTAGCTAAGTTACCTGAACTCAAACTCGTCTGAGGGCCTCTATCACTTTCTGTCCCTTCGGACCGTATTACGTCAAGTAACCCAGTGTTTCTCAGACCGTGCTGACTCACTAACTTGTTGTAGTTTCAGAGTCTACAATCAACGGTGAGGAGAAATCAAAGACGTTTGGTTTAAGACTTCCACATCGGGCTTCCCTTTCCGACTTCCGTCCGACTCTGGGGTGTGAACGTAAAGGGGTCCCACTTGTGCTCCACAGCGACGGGGAGGTAGGACTACGAGGAGGAACGATATTTAGAGGTCGGTGAATTAGGAAGGTTGTCGGAGTGAGAAAGAGAATTTCCCGGTACCGAAGGATGGTAGAAATTGACGGTTCCTCATGTCTAACCTTTGTTGTTGGCGTACTAATACGTTCCTTCTTGTCGGAAGAGGTGTTTCCCACACCGTGGACCCCGGCACCTATCCCAGGGAGTCACGTGGGGAGTTTCTTTTTCAAGTTTTCTTGCTGGCTTTCTTGGACTTCGGATTATCGTTCTTAACTTCGTCGAAGAGTTGACGGAGGACCTGAACTCCGACGATCGGATCTGAAAGAGACTCCCGGTAGTCCGGAAGTGGACTTGACAGAAACACCGGGGTCCTCTGTTATTTACACCGGAAAATTGGTTTCGTGGTACTTCCTCCGATTTCGAAGTCGGTCCCCGCCCTTCTCTGTACCTACTCTCTACCCCCTCGACTGTAGCTCCCCTACCCTCCGTGACACCGAAGAGACACACCGGTCTTCACCCTACGACTCCCGACACCCACCCGTTACAACACCGTGTGTTCCAGTCCCGGGACGACCGCCACCCCCGACCTTCCTTAGTACCGAGGACCCCGTCGAGATTAGAGTCCCGTCTCGTGAAGGACATCTCGTCCGTTCTGGGGTGGGATTTGGTTTGGGACTCCTATGTCCGACCAGGACGGTGGTGGAAGAGAAGACCCGACATCTGTGAACCGTCACCTCAGGACCCCTCCCCGAGAGGGACCCTTAAGAGTCTGGGGTCGTGTAGAAACAGGACGTACTACGGGGATCAGAGAGAGCATCCAGTCGGGGGTATGATGGTGGAGGGAGGGGGTGCATATAAGTGCGTGTGTAACGAAGGTACCTGTGTGACCTTTGGAAACTAAGAGTCGACCATAAACCCTCACCTGTCGTTACCGAGGTACTTCGATTTGCGTCTACACGGGGAGGGTACCTCGACCTGTGGTGACCTCATATCTGGCGAGTCTGCACCGATGTCGTGACGGTAGGTCCGACCTCCCCGTCCCTTCCTAGCGGAGAGTAGACCTGGATCTGGGACCAGGGGTATGCGGTGGTACGAGGAGAAGGGGTGCAGGGACGGTCGAAAACGAGATCGGGTGGGAGTCAGAGGGGTGTGGGTTCCAAACCCCGGGTAAAACTGTAAATTGTGAACCACGTCGGGTGTGGTGGGGAACGTAGAGAGGACACCAGACGTAAGGGGAAGGAACTCCCCTTGTCTACACCCCTCCGACACCACAGTCCTCTCTGTTAGTCTCACCCCCTCCCCCACCCTCACGGCTCGGACCGATCCCGTGTCCTTCCCGGCCCGATAGGGTAGCCCCTTCACCCTCCCCCGGCTCCGCGGACCTCCCTTCACGGACAACGGGACCCGAATCTCGATGATCGGATCGTCGTGCGACTGAGGTATTGGACGGGGTCTCAATGAACCAAGTCGACGTCGTCGTAGCGTCGGCACTCAACCCCCCTTTCCCCTCCCGACCCCAAGGAAACGAAATTGGGATTTAGGACACGGGGACCGAAAACGGACTCGTGGAGACGTCAGACCCAAACTCCCCGCTGTAGTTTGCTCACCCCTCAGGGGAGTGGCGGTCGACCTTCTTCCGACCCTCCGGGTCTCTCATGGACCTTCCTCTGCCCTAACGGCACTCGGACCCTCCAGACCCTCGATCACCGAACCAGGACCACTCTTCCCGTGTCAACCCCGACCAGCCCCGTAGTCTGTCATTGAGTGGGACCGGGAGGAGTCGGGGTCCCCAGGTTGGGGTCCGCCACACCGTGTCCCGGGACGCTCTGGTACCGGGCGGAGAAGTCAGGGGCCGTCGGGGGGTCGCTTCTGGAGAAGATGCTCTGGATGATGTCGGACTCGGTCGTCATGGGTGACGACGACGACGACGACGACTAGCACGAGAACCCCGAGGACCGCGACGAGGGACACCGGACCCGTTCACCGTCCCACTCGTCCCCTCGCTTCCCCCCGAGACCACGTCCGCAGGAACTCCTGACGCCCTGTCCGTGACGGAGGTCCCGTAAAAGTCCTAACCCTAAGCACCCAGAAGAAAAGTTACACAAAAGAAACGACCCTGGACCCTTTGTTCACGATCTGGAACGATCCTCGTCGTCACTGGGACGTGTTCAGTGACGGAGAGTCCCGTGTCAGGACCCAGATACGTTCCTCTGTCGACCCGGGAGCTACGAAGAGTAAAGTGACACCCAGACTGGTCAGAATGGTCGCGGACACTAGACGACCAGGATCCTAATTAGGCTGCGGTCCAAAAGGCTAAAAGGTCCCCCCCTTTAATGTGACCCGGGGTACCCTTAGACAAAGGACCAAAAGAAAGGGAGAAGCCCCCGACACGGCGTCAACATGGGTGTCTGAGGGTCTTTCGTGAAAGGTAGGACGAGAGTAAATCTGGCGTCTATTGGATAAAGATCAAAGAAAACACCCCCTTTTCCCGAGAAGTTAAGGTAAAGACCTTTATAGGACGAGGTACAAAAGAAAGGTGTAAAGCCTCCGTTCCACCCTTGGGGTGACCTACTCTGGTTACCAGGAGGAGGTTCAGGTCCTTCTCCACCTCTGTTTGCCACCTCTGACCCTTACCCCACCACGAAGATGCGGAACTCCTTACCCCTCTAGGTCGAGGATCCGTCCGTTTCCTCAAAGAGTCACAGGGGGACGGTTTCGTGCCCCTCCACCCCTGTCCCGGACTTTGAGGTTCGGAGCTTAAAGGGTTCGGTCAACTGGTTTAACCTATGTGAGTACGATTCAGGGAGGCACTCGATCTTAAAAAATGAAGGAAACCCTAACGTCCCCACCCCATCCCTACCCTCCCCACGATGTCAAGGATAGACTGTCCACTTTTTGGACTCCGAGTCTTTCCAGGATCTAAGTGTTCGCCGGTTATACTCCAACCTCGTTCCAGAAGACCCAGTCAACGGGACGTCATGTGTTCACTCTATCACTCAACTTAGTATCCTCTGACGACCGAGACAACTAATTTTTGTCTAATAATCGTAAAAGTACATAAAGTTAGATTACACTTTCTGTTCACCTCCACGAAACGAGTGACGACAGACGAGGAGGAGAAGAACCTATTCGAGGGGTTTGGGGTGTAACGGTAGAACGGAGTGCAAAGGGGAGGGGTGGTCCTCGACCGGCGTCTGGGTCGGAAGGACTGGTGACACGAGACGCGAGACCCGCCGAAGAGTGACGACGACCAGGACCGAAGGGCCCTCGTCGCTGACGTCGCGACCTGCGCAGGGGACAGTCCGGAGCACACCCGTCGTGACGAGCGTGACCCGGTGTCGAAGGACAAGTGACCCCCGCACCACTCGCGGACCCTGGTCCACTCCGTCCACCCCGCCCCCTTACCCCTGAGGATCCGGAGTTCGTACGCGGGTCCGACCTTCTTGTCGCATTCGAACGTTGAAGGTCACGGGGAGACGGGATCCACAGGAAAAAGGAAAAACAGTAGAAGTGACACATACGGTACAACGGGAACCTGTACTCCCTGCGGTAGTGGCGCCCCCAGTGGTGGAGTGAGAACGTGGACGACCAGGAACCCGACATAGAACCCGGAGTCGGTCTGAGAGCCGGCCGCGACGACGGTGTCCACTCGTGCGTCCTTCGTGTCCGAAGCAGGCCCGACCGAGACAACCCGCGACGAACGAAAGAAAGAGACCCCTAAGTGGTCGACAAAACAACTCGACTGAGGAACCGTCCCGAGTCCCAAGTTTGTGTCTGGACCACCTCGACCAGGTGTCACGGTCAAGCTACGGACGTTTGCGGTCTCCTCCCGAGACCGGGGGTCCCTTCCCTCAAGCGGTCCCCTGGTCCTACTACCCCTGTCTACACCTATTGTCTTGGAAGTGTCTCTTGCATTTTTAATCTCGAACTCATCAAAGGATGACGGCGCACCCGCCCCTACCACCTCTCCATAAGGCCGTCCAAAGAGCTGGATTCTCCGATACAACCACGTCGTTGGTTTCCAGACCTACCCCACTACCCTACTCCCTCTTCTCGGGGGATGTCTGAGGTGTTACGCCGTGGGCAACGGAGCTTTATGAGAACTGACATCTCAGGAGGGACAGTAGAGCCAATCGGGGGGCGGTGGTGGGGCCCCACGTCGCAGGGGACTCTGACTGCGAGGGGCGTCGACCGACGTTTGCGCCACGACAAGGACACGCCCTTGCGCCGGCCTCGGATAGTGTTCCGCGACTACCTCGCGCGCGACGCGCGGTGCAAGGCCCTCCGCGAATCGAGGGACGTGAGCGCCGCCTCTGACCTGTGGCTCTTCTTCGTAGTCCAGGAGGCCCGGTCCTCCGGGTCGCCCCGACCCCGAGCCTCTCCCCTCAACAAACCCAGTGTGGTGGCCCGAGGCCTCTGACTTACTGAAATCCGCCCAGTGAACTGGACAAAGGACGAAATATTTTATATCGATAACGGGTGGAACCTTCCGACGACACTCCAAGGTTTTTTGGACTTAGAACACTTTCGTGAAGTCTCGGAATACTATAATTTGCTTCCCGAGATTAAGGACACAGCCACGACCTTCAAATTAGGGATTGTAGCTAGTCCCGTCTCGACTTCGACCCGACACCCGCCACCCTTCCTGGACCTGGTAGCGAGACCACTTGTCGAGACCCCGACCCCGTCAGACACCCGAGGATCCCCAAACTCCCACCCCGAAGACCGAAATCCCTCACCCCCACTCCCAACCACGAGTATCAACGGAGGGAGTCCTTGTGGAAGAGAACAGGTAGGAAGGACGGATGGACCGGGCTCTCTACTTCCTCCTCTAGTACCGGGCTGACGTCCGACCTGTCCCCAGTGCCGGTCTCTCGTGGTTGTTGAAGGTGTCGGAGATACAGTTCTCCGTGGTCCCTCAGTCCATACTTCCTACCCGTCTCCCCTCCCTCACACCCGACTCTGGGGTCGGGGTGACTACGGGAGACGGGACAGGTCGCACGACATACGACTGTAGCACCCGAAGTGCGCTGACCGGTCACTCACGAGGGGATTCCTCAACCACGAATACGAGTTGCTCGAGAAACCGTTCAAGCTGGTTTAGCGGTTCCAGTCTCCCCCGAAGGAAGGGGTGGAAGTTTGAGGGGTGGGACCTCTCTAGGACGGTCCCTTTCAGGACGGAATATTCTAGGGACAGGGTGAAGGTTCGAGTACCCCCGAGGGTCTATGAGGTAACGGCATCCTTTGAGAGAGTTTGTAGGGGTCCATACCTTGACGAGTGACGTGTGGAGTCTGAACCTCCCTAGAAAAGTTGTAGGAGTGTCTACGGGATTGATGTTGTGGGGACTTGTCCGAGACTCAGGGTCGTGTCCACAGAGACCTGTGGTGTTGGTTTAGATCTACCTAAAAAGACTACGTGATTACAATCCTCCGGGAAGGTTCCCTTTAGAGACGGGAGACGTAGGAGTCGAATCGATGGAAGAATCAGGGGTCCCTACGGGGGTTCTTTAAATTAGAACCCATAGGAGGTTTTTCTTGGGGAGTTAGGACTCTACTGAAAGTATACGAGTTTAGACCTATGTGGGATGTACACGGTTTCGACCTCTCTAAGTGTTTGTAGGGTTGGGAAGTCTACTAGAAGACTCTTTCTGTGGCTGTATCTTTTGGAGTCGGTCGGGGTATAGTTCAACTCCCTCCGGGATCTAGACTAGAGCTGTGAGGGTTGGAGTCTTCAAGAAGTTCCTATGGTGTAAACGAGGGTGAACAGGGTCGGGGAAGGACGAAGGAGACCGACGAGTGGTCCACGGGGACGGGGGACGTGTGGGAAGGGATCCTCGTGCTTACGTACGCCTAGTTCTAGGACCCTCTGACAATGATGACACAGAGACCCGACGGCGAGAGGGACGGTCTGGTGCGGTAGTTAACACACGCGTACCCCGACCTGTACACGGCCCGGTAGTCCAGTCGACCCCACCCGTCCTGCCTACACGCCTCCTCGTCCGTCCTACCACCTTCAGGAGGACCTTTCTCCCGCCCCATGTCGTGTCGTACCCATCCCGACTTCAGTCGTGAGTCTAACAAGAGATGTGTAGAACGAGTCCTTTGAAGCCCGTCGGTGCCCGCACCTATAGTTGTACGCACACCCGCACGTGAGTCCGTCGCACGAGACGCCCCAATAGCCCGATGTCTTTACCGTCATACTACAGACCAGGGTACTGCAGTGAGATCGGTTGGTGTACCTCCGATCACCTCACGGTCCCACTCTCGACCCCGAGGTCCTCCGATATCGTTTTCTGGGTAGTCCGGAGGGTGTACGGACCCAAAGTATCAAGAAATTTTACTCGTACAAGAGTTCACCCAGAGTCCCTCTAGGATCCCTACCGCCCCCTCTCGACCCTCTGTGGAGGACATCGTGTCCGAGAACGACCTTCAGTCTGGAGGTCCTTAGTCGGAGCTTTCTTTACGCTCTACACCTTAGGGAGGGAGGACTGAGGGGGACGGGAGAAGAAGGTCCGCTCATGTATAGTGTCCCCGGTGCGACCGGGACGACCGGCCCCGAATACGACACCTCCTACGTCGGTACCTCGTGGCCCTGGGTATGGAAGCCCTCGATCCCCTCGGCTGGATGGACCAGTAGCTGGGGACCCACTCTTGGGTCGGACCTGGGGCACTGGACCGGGTGGGGCTGTAGGTGTCGGTTACTCGGACTAGAGCAGGTACGGTCTCTAACTTGAGGACCCAGGACTACACATTTAGTACTCCCTCCCCTGTGTCGGAATTTCCTCACACCCCTCTTACCCCTTCAGTTCAGTTGCACTAGAACTGAGAGTCGGGAGTATACCGGGTCCGACGTCTCCTCCTGCTCTTCCCGTGACGTCCTCCCAACGACAGGAGAGACCTCCCGGGGTTCTACGCAGGCAGGGACGACTACTGGGCGATGGACCTCAGGACCCCACGTCGGTTCGGAAAGCGGGTGGACTCGGTACATCTCTCGGGACACAGGTGCAGATGGGGAGAGGGCCATACACGTGGAGGAAGTACTCGGGTCGTGAATTGCAGTTGGGTGGGGGCACCGGGTGACGGTCGGGAAGGACGGGGAGGTGGTCACTCAGTGGACTACCGTAGGGTTCCAGGACTTGACAGACCAGTGGGGTCAGTGACCAAGTCCTGGAAAGAACGGGAAGAAAGGTCTCTTTCCTGCTTCTACTCAAGGGAGACTCGAGTCAAGTCTCTTCTGAGTTCTGGAATATCTGTGACACAGGTAACGAGGGGTCGGAGGTAAGTCCTTTGGGGAAGGGGGCCTTGGTATGAGGGAGGATTGAGACTCCGGTCACGACGTATGGGTAAGGGTGGTCCTTTACCCAGACAAATCGAGTCTGGCGTGCGAGAGAAAAAGTCAGGGATGACCCTGGTCCTGTCACCCCCGGTTAGTGAACAACGGGGGTGAGAGGTCGTGAACATGTGTCTATTCTACTTCACTTTCACTTTTAGAGAGCACTGAAACTTCTTCTTTCATTGGTACTCACCCGTCAGCCCCTCTCCCGTCCCTCCGGCCGATCGGGGAACAGACCCTTTTCGATCCCGTCCTACAATGATCGACTAGATACGTTTCGTGAAGCTTCATTACTCACTAAGTAGTGGACGGCCCTTTCGGACGTAGAGGGGGTGTCCGAGAACCATGAACTACTGTTCACCGGACTTAGGGGAGTACGTCCCTGGGTCCGGTACAGGGATTTCCGAACGGGACCCTAAACTAAGGAGTCGGACAAGAGGAGGTAACATGGGGTAGAAGGGGTTTTGACAAGTCGTAAGGATCGGTGAACAGGTGTCTAGAAGGGTCTTAGAAGAGTCGGTCCATTTGGACGAACCTAAATACCCTGTTGAGGTCTTATGGGAAAGACACAGGGTAGGGGGGAGGAGAGGGTAGGTTGTCCTTTCGTCCGGTCTCTAGTCACTCGTGACCCCACGCCCCTCCCCACCTCCTGGAACCGTCGTCACCGAGTCACCGACTCACGGAGTCGCACCCCTTCCTCTCTCCAGTCTTACGATACGACCGTCCTACCTCTCCTTCCTTCCTGGGTTCTGGGTCACTGATCACGTCCTACTGCGGCGGGCCACACCCATCCCCTCTTCCCCCGAACGGGTCCCCGACATCCTGTCACAACTCACGTCAGGAGTAGGTAGTACCACCCCTACGGAGGAGTCTTGGGACGGTCTGGAGCGATTTAGGAAGTGACAGTACGTCCGATTATTCACAGTCCCGTCTCACCCTTGGGGAACAAGATTCCATAGAAAGTTACGCCCTGGTGTGGTCGGGTCTTTGAGGGAAGAGTCAGGGACTGCAAGGTCCCAGAGTAAATTTACAATCCCTAGGACCCTTAGTGTGAACCTAATAATAATTTGTTACACCTTGGTGCCCCACTGACCCGTCACAAACACACCACCGATGGTAGGTAGGTAGGTATAAATAGGGAAGACGTCGGAAAGTCATGGATGACACACCGTACGTGATCCCATCACGAACTTTTCTGTCTTTACTTACTCTGTCGAGGGACGGAAATTTATTAAATATCGGTATCCCCTCCCGTCCTCCATCAAACTATTTTCAATCTGAGTCCACATCTACACATCTACCAAGGTACGGACTTTGTATGGAGAGTTAGTGAGACAGAGAGGGAGAGACGAGGAGAGTGCATGTGTCCCAAAACCAAACACCCGGTTTGGGTGTCCCACCGGGGGGACACTGGACAAAAGAAGTGCACTCGGTCCCCTCACCCCTTCCTACCAGTGGGATGTAGAACGGGATCCATCACCGACGCCGTGAAGTGAAGGAAGGAACCGCGAGTAGGAGTCAACGTACGAGGAAGAGTGTAGAGACGTGCGTAACGTATAAGGAAAACCACGTCTTCTCTTACTGAGGTTGGTCCAAAGAGAAGGAGAAGGGGGAAGAAGAGGTGAAACCCAAAAGAGGGGATGGTGGAGGGTCGAGTCGGACTAGTAGTACTTTTCCGTCTCCTCTAAGTTTCACAAGACGTAACGGTAAGGTCAAAGTTGGTTGTCCCCAAAAAAACCGTACCCCACTGCCCGTTCAGTGACGGAAACCTTAGACAACGTCGGGAATCCCTTCTACTCTGTGTTCTTTAGTGTCGGTAGTTCGGATTTCTTCTAGGTCCCAACGGAGAATTCACTATCTTTGATACTCCTTTAGTCTCCCGTATCTCTAAGAACCTCAGACTTTCCAGTCTTTCTTCGAACTTCTTTATTTACACCAAACACCCGTCCACCTTAAACCATTTCTCCCTTTACCTCTATCTTTACCGCTACACATATATCTCTCTATCTCTATTTCTATCTTGCCCTCTCTCTCTCTCCACCCAGTCTACGAGTTCAGTTCCGGGCACGTTTAAACTTTACGGAGCGACGTCTCTCCGAGGTGGTACCACCTCCTACGAGTGGTAGGAAGTAGAAGGAGGTAGGGACACAAGAGGAACGTCCTCTTCCGGGACAGAAGGAAGTCGGGGGTCACCTCGGACCTGGCCACTCCACCGGACTCGTTTAAACTCACCCCAACAGGGACACTGGGTGGAGGTAGGAAGGACCCCCCCGACGAAACGCGAGGACGAAACGGGTCTACGAAAACTCCCAGAAGGACCACTGTCCGACCCGAGAGTGACATGTCCTCGGCATGGTACGCCCGTGAACTGCTCCTTGATCTGTGACCCCTACGGTTCAAGAAGGTCCAGTAGCTTGTCGAGTTAAGAGTCTTCATGCCTCTAGACTTCTCCCGACCCTCCCGACCTCCGGTCCCGAGCCCACCATCTCCTTCCTGTCACGAAGGAGACGGGTCTTTCCTTCCCTTTTGGAAGGGTCGAGATCGGAAAGGCGAGTGGACTGGTGTGGAGGGGAGGGACGGGGAAGGAGAAGACCCGAATGACGGGGGGTGGAGGGTAGTCTGTCACCTTTGTCAGTTTCCTGAAGTTAGGTGACTGTGACATGAAGTCTCTCTTCCTCTACCTCTTTCTCCATCCGACCCCTCTACCGTGGTCTCCCAAAGGGTTGGAGTCAAAGAGACGGAACCCCTCCGTGTCCGGGACACCAGGGTGGAGGGAAAGGGTCAAGACCAGTCAAACACTGGAACCTCCCAAACTTCCCGAGCATGATCAGGAAACTTAATGACCCACCACTACTCTCCTTCCTCCTGTCGAGGAACCTCTTGGCCATCCCCGAAGGACCCAGTCTTGACCTCCCATCCTGTCACTCCGACCCCCGGTGAAGAACGAACCCTAACTGTGGAAGTTCCACTACCCGTCGTGACCACGGCTGAGGTGGGGTTGGGAACGTCATAGCCGAGAGGCGTGAGGGGCGGAAGTTTATGATACGTCGGACGTGGAAGGACCAAAAAGAGAGGTTGAAGTAATAGGTCTACGACCACTGGTTGTCCACTCTCTGGGGATCTTTTTCTTTCGGGACTAAGAGGTTTTCTCTAGGGGACCGAGAAGGTCTGGGGATTGGGTGTGAAAGAAGGGAATGAGTGAAGGGGAGTCGAGTCCCGTGACTTGGTGTCTCCTTTACCTTTATGAACAAGACCCCTTGGTCATTACATCGGGAGTAGAGTGACAGAAGGTGGGACACGTGAAAGACGTATGGGGGGCTCGTAAAAGTGCACGGATAGAGGGACAAGATTGTTGTCAGGGCACTCTAAACCTAAAGAAAACAAAGGTAATTCTTTAGGTTTAGAGTGTCGTTTACTCGAATCTCTCATCCAGGAGTGAGGATCAAGCGACGATCCTTCCCACTCCTGAGTAAGTCTTGAGTCGGTCCACTTTCTTGAAACCGGGTTTTCGGGCCTCTGGTCAGACTACGTCGGAGCCGGTAAGAGTACTCGGGGGCAGGGAAGTCTTTAACAGGGACGCAATAGGGTCATGACAGGTTCTGGGACGTCGAAAGGGTCCAGTCGTCATACATAACAGAAAGTAGAAGTCGTCGTCGGTCAAGTCTAGGGGTCCTGGTGAAAAGGGACACAGAGGGTGGGTCTGACGTCCTACAGAAGGGTCGCGTGTCTTTCGGAGAAGACCGAGGAGTTCCGGAGTAAGAACAGAGAGACATCCGGAGGTCGAGACTGGTAGTGGATATCGTAGTGGAAGGAGGAGAAGAAGGAGGAGGAGAAGCAGACGAAGAGTCTCGTGGACTACCACTCCACCCGAATCCCCGTCTCACCACTCGACCCCGGGACTGGTGCTGGACCGGGGAGCACCCACGAGGCCGACGTCCCGATTCTGAGGGCACGAGGAAGGTGTCTTCACACAGAACTTTCCGGGGTTCTACGACGTGACCGATGGGTGGGACAGACAGGACCACCGGTGTGCCGGTCCTGACGCTCACCGAGACCCGTGGCGATGGTAGGACGAGCAGAAGCAGTACCGGTAATGGTCAGACCACTCTCTCTTCCCCGGGATACGTAGGGGTAGTCCGGTTCGACCTGGAAGGTCTCCGACTTTCTCCTGGGAACCTAAACCCTCTTGTCGACCTGATTCCGGTCCCCTATGACCTTTACAAGGACGACGACGACGATTCAGCGAAGTCAGCACAGACTGAGACACGCTGGGGTGTCTGCCGTCGGGTGGTCCGAGGGGGTGCTCATATTTACTTTTAATGTCAGTACGTGTCGGATGGTGGACCCGTATTAGTAGTAATTATTGTGAAACCACCTGTCGGAAGGATAGCAAAAAAGATACATCCGTCGAAAAGGAATGAATGGAGCTTTTACTTCCATCATAATCAGCGAGTCAACATAGACTGAGAGACACTGGGGTGCCTGATATCGGACGATCCGAGGAGACAGGTCCGTTCTTATGACTTCACCCAACGGTAAGGGAAGAGATCCCCTAGAAGGGTTGGGTCCCTAACTTGGACCCAGAGGGTTTAACGTCCGTTAAAGAAATGACAGACGCGATGGCCCCTTCGGGACGGAATGTGTTAATACTAAAACTTTCGACTCAAACCGTCCAACAAATCTTGAATCTTAGTAAGGATCTTAAGATAGGGACTTTTTGTGAAATCCTTAGTAGGGGGTTGGTTCAATGTTTTCGCCTTCGACTCCGGGTCTCTCTAATGCACCAACCGTTTTCTAGTGTGTCACTAGAACCTAGTACCTAGAAAACTAGGTACTGTCTGATCACGAGTACTGTGGGTGAGGGGGTTAGGGACGAGTGAGGGTCGTTCCTGGGGTCGTGGCTCTGAGGGAGTGGTTGGTCCCTCCTGTCGTCCCAGGCGGTAAAACCGTCTCAGACCGGGACTGAGTGGGACCCAGTTGACTATGGGTCGATTTCAGTGGTAGCACGGGTTCGTCGACGGACGGCGGAGTCGAGGAACAGAGGGCGTCCAGAAGAATGGTCGTCGTAGTCGGACGGGAAAGGTCCGAGGGTTACATAGGAGGTACCGAAGGTTGGAGAGGACCCTCTAGGGACCCAGGGACGGAGAGTAGTCGCACGGGCACTCACAGGGGGTGTCGGGACTGACAGGGAGGGGGTGAGGTAGGACGCCTGTCCCTGTCTGTGTTCAGGGTCAGCCACACTCAAACACACCGACAGTGGAGACGGGGGGGGGGCTACCCTGCCCTCGGGACCCCACAGGGGACGGGGATGGGCGCCCTGTCCGGGGTGGAGGACTGACGGGACGGACCGGGAGTCATGAGGTACGTAACGACGCACAACCCCAAGGAGAGGACGAGGGAGAAGGACGTGTACTCGAAACTCGACTTCGACGACGACGAAGACGACACCGACTGCCGGAGGACGAGGTAGAAGGACGTGAGGGTACGGACCAACAGGCTGACGGAGTAGCGGGCGGAGATGGACCCGTGGAACCTGAGGTCCACGCGTGTCGGCGACGTGTCTACCCGGGTCCGACCCTACCCTGTCTCGTCTTGACAGGCGTAGAGAGACGGACTTGGTGGGTGTCCCGTTTCTCTCTCCCTCCGTCTCCCGATATACCCAGGGCCACGCCCTTCACTACCCCTCCGGTACCCTGTTGCGACTAGACACCGGAGGAGTCCGGTCCCCACGACTTCCTCGGGTTTGACTACCCTCGTCGGAGGAAGAAGTAGAAGAAGAAGTGGGAGGATCAGGACCGAGCCGTCCATTCAGAGGGTCGAGTGGTGAGGTCCTGGAGGGATCCTTCCCACTCCGCCCCAGGGGTACATACATTGATTCAGGGAGAGTGGGAAAGGGAATTAGAGTGTAAAGGTCCCCACTTGGGTTTACCAGACAGGTAACCGTCGAAGATTCACTTTAAAGGACGAGGGAAAGAAGAAGAAACGAGGGGTTCCCCACACGGGGATTTAGGAGGGGAGGCGGGGAGGGAGGGTGTGGTTAGATCCTTTTAGTACAAATTCTTTTTTAGAAGACGGGGGTGACGGGAGGGAGTAAACTTAGATCTAAGCTCCGTCAGAGGGACCCGTCTCAACGTGGAATTCGAAAAGAGATTTGACCCCCTTATCACACAAAATTCGTAGTACCTCACTCCCCACTTACGAGTCTTCGGCCCGGGGGGACATGGCATAGAGGGGTGCCGGGGGACACTGGGAGGTGTCTTACTTATAATGACGGCGGACCTGAAAGACACCTTCTTCTTCGACTCCGTTCTCGTCCTCCTCTGTCTCTGCTACCTCTTGGACTGAGCCGACGAGAACCTCTTGCACGAGGGACGGGTGCACCGGGGGGTCAAATAACCAGTCTTAGCCGCGTTACTCCACTGAGGGGTCGGGGTCGAGGAGTCGGGGTCTAATGCCTTCGGAACCGAACCGGGTAGAACAGACGTGAGGACGGACTGCCCGACCCGTCGGCGGGTTCGGGGGTGCGGACAGTCCCCGGAGGTAGAAGTGTTCAGGAATCCGAGAGAAACCACCCGTGTCAGAGACGGAGGGTTCCAGAAGGCCCCTTCCTCACAGGAGAGGCTACCGACGAGGGATGGGAAGTTTTCGGAGCACCTCACAGTTACCCTTGACACACTTCCTGTGTCAGGAGGGTAGAGAGATGGGGAAGTGACAGGGCAAGCCATCGGTAATCGGGGTCACACCGGTAATTAATTTTATCTTCTAAGTCAAGGAGCCAGTGCGACCGGGGTAAAGTTCACAAGGTGGCGACGAAACCGATCACCGGTGGCATACATTGTCACGTCGGTTGTCTTGTAAAGGTAGTGGCGTCTTTGAAGACGACCTACGACGACGAGATCTGAGAAGAAAAGGGATGATAACGAAAAAAAAAAAAAAAAAAAGTCAAACTTATCGTTTTAAATAAAGACTCAAGACCTCCGATAATGACGAAGTAAAATAGAAGGTTTTACGTCGATAGAAACATTCGACTGAATTGTGAAAAGTCGTTATTCTATATTTCTATTAAGGGTACCTATACTAGGGTCAAGGTTTTCTCTGAGGGAAGTGCGACGACACTCCACTAGAACTGAGGCTTGGAGAGAGAAAGGACCTTAGTGTCACTGTGGGTTAGAAATTGAGGACCTCATTCGACTGGGATGGGGAGAGGAAGGAAGGACTAGAAAGAATTTGACTCCCCCTCCTCACACCTGTGTCCCTCCTCCTGGGTATGTCTGGGTCTCCCCCTTCTTGTACCGTACTGGGGAGTGGGACCGGGGGACGGGAGGGTCCTGGAGATGGTGGTCAGGATACTCACACACACACAGGAGAAGCGGAGCCAGGGTCTGAAATTCCTCAAGATGAGACTCAGGTCGTAGTTGGTACTCCCCGATCTCACAGACGCCGACGAGTTACTTTATTAGCGACTAAAACTACTCCACTGTCGAGGTTCCTAGTGGGGGTCTGGGATACAGGACCTAAGATCTTAAAGGGTGGTCCGGGAGGAAGGTAACGTGAGAGGACCGGTCCTCCTGGTAGGAGGGGAGGGGTCAGGAGGACGAGGAGGAGACTAGGGGGTCGAGACGGAAGGGGTCGTTGAGACGAGTGACGGCTGCCCGGGACGGTGGTGGGGACTGGGGCGTTGACCAGGAAATCGAAGGTTTTCGGATCCCGACCCGAAGACCCTCTCTCGGTCTCTCTGACCCCTGTGTCGGAGGAAAGACATGTCGACGAGAGGTTCGGGTTCAAGTCACCCCACCTCTTCTAGTTTTGGTAGACGTCGTGGATGTACCGTCGATGGCCGAACTTGCGGCGGAGCCCTGTCCTACGTGTCGTCCACGGCGTACAGGGAAGGAATGGATGACTGGGAGAAGACCCGAGAGGAACCACCCGGGTATTCACCCGGAATAGGGACACGGAAGTAACTGGGCAGGACCACCCGACCGGGAAACGGTCCTACGACTCGTCTCGACACCGGTGGAACCGTGGTACCATCTCAAACGACACCGGGAACCCAGATTCGACCTACAGTAGTTGTTCGTGAGTAAGTTGTTGAAGGCGGACGCACATCCACTCCTGGGAGGGAAGGACCCCGTCAAACCCTGGAGGAAGAGTCGAAGGGTTCGAGAGGAGGGGGTTCAGGAAACAATCGACGAGGGGTTGAGTAGGGCCTTTTGGGGACGTCTAAGTGGGGAACCCTAACTCGTACCTCGATCCTCCGGGTAGGTGAAGGAAGGGATTCGTCGCGAGGAGACCGGGCAGGAAAGGAGGTTCCGGGGGTCGGGGAAGTCAGATCAAGGGACTCGTAAGAAGGGGGGAGAGGAAGAAGTTTTAAGGGGGAGTCCCGGGGAGAAATGGTGTGAAGAACGGTCCCAATTTGGTGCCTGGACATCACCGACCTCACTAACCCCGGGTCTTTGGTGTTATACTATAGACCCCGTTGTGCCACTTGCACCGGTCGGCGTACCTCTCGTGTCCGCAGGACCCTTTTTAAGTCCACTCCCTCGGTGAGTCTTCGCACCCCCGTCCCCCTGTCACAATTCCTGTGGGGGCGTAAGGAAGTGGGGAAAGGTTAGCGTCCATTGTCTTCTCTGTCGGGCCCGGGACGTCAGGAATCCGATATGGACGATGTCGGCCCCGTAGTAGTTCCAGTTTCCGTTTCCCGTCGAGACGTGGATGAAGAACTTGTGTCTAAATTGTGCTTGACCTGGAGGGAGTCGGTGGGATCCGACTCTTGGGTTGGGACAGGAGAAGTAGACATTCTAGGAGTCATTTCTCTGAGACCATACAGACCCAATCTTAACTACAGTCTTCGACGATCAAATCGACTCCTCGTAGAAGAGGAACGGAGAGTCATCCTGACGAAGAAGGGTCCAGTGTGACTTACACACACACGTTCACACGTGTACTCATACAATTTTTCCTCACTAAAAAAAGAGTGTTCGAGTCGTTTTCTTGACGGAGACGGAGAGACGGACGTACAGTTGGACTAAGGTCATAACCCGTGGAAACCTTCATCCTTCTTAAAATAGGTGCACTGAGTTTTGTTTCTGAACAGGAGAGGACGAAGGGTGGGTGTCTATGACCTTTCTCAGAGGTCCTTTTGCAGTAAACTAAAAATAAATGTGTTGTTTGCGATTTATTCGTGGACAATACACGAGCGATACATCGTACCCACCCTCCGGACCCCATATTAGACAATCCAGGGAGGAGTAAAGGCGACGACAAGAGTTCGACTGGGTGGTACGAAAGATCGTTCCTGTACATATGTCAACCCCCAGAGGTTAAGAGTCCAGAGAGTCTAAAAGGTAACGAAGGAAAACGGAGGACGGGTCTACGACTATAATGTATCCAGGATTTCGTAGGTACCGAGTAAGGACGAGTGCAAAACCCAAGGTACTCTCCATAGAACTACACGTCTACAATGTGCTTCTAAAAACTGAAAAGAGTATCAACAGAAAGAGAAAAATACGTTCTCTAAGGTTTTTCGTTTGACGGCGATGGTAGAAGAATTTTACGACAGTCTTGTCTCGGTCAGGTTCCGAGAGGTTCTGTTGTCAGAAGGGTTCATTTCTTACTGGGTTGGGAGAACGAAAACGTTTAGAAGTAAAGGATTCCCACTAGTGTAGTGTCTCCCGGAAGTCGAGGTCGGACACGGTGTCGTAAAATGCCCGACCGTTCTACGACTACACGTCTCAAGATTCCTTATTCTAGACTACTGAACCGAGCGACCACTCTGACGGAGCCTTCTCTCTCCTTTTTCTCCGGTAGGGGATTCTATACAGGGTAACTGTCCTGTTTCTCATGACCGTCCTCCAACCTCAGGGCGATTGTTTCTAGGGGTGGGGTCGGAAGACCCGTCTGTGGAGAATCGTCCAGATTTCCAAGAAGGACACGGCTCAGTCCCTCAGACCTCACTACCCGTGTGGACCCACCAGAAGAAACCGGTCGAGGAAGTCCCCAGACGTCTGGACACAACAAGGTTCATACTAGACGTCTAATGGAAGGAGTCTTAGCCCCACCCTTCCAGACTACAGAGACAGAGACACAGGGTTTTGACTTTTCGTGTCCTTTGGTTTCCTACACGGTGAGACGATAACTCCTCGTTGGTCCTCGTGGGGTCAGGCGGTAGTACTTGTGTAGTGTGTGTGGGCCCAACTGGGTCAAAGTCTGAAGTCAAAATTAACATTTCGACGGACACCCTGGGCCAAGGGTAAGTCGGGACTCAACACGGGGAGGGGCGGAAGGCGAGGTGAGAGGGTGGTCGCAAGAGAAGGACCCCCTTCCTCTCCCGACCAGTTTGTGACCCAGTCCGGTCGCCCCTCCCGTGAGGGGGACCTCCTTTCGATGACAGGAACGTGACGCCGGTGCGTCGTCCGGATCAACTCAAACGAAGTGAGCTCTCCCAACCACCTCCGTCACTCCGAGAGCCGCCCCAGTCCGAGCCCTCTCCGCCCCTACGGGGAGTGGCAGACCCGGTCCCACGGGGGCGCTGCCGACGACCTGCGGAGCCTCGGCCACGGGAGGTTGTCGAACCGCTACTTCGGGTGCGGCCGGCTCGCGTTGTCCGGTGGGGGCCGCGTGCGCATGTCGTCCCCCAAGTGCGACGACGAGTCCTTCCGGTCGCACTACTCGTGCGCCGCCCGGTCCTCGTCGGCGAATGGGTGTCTAGGCCTTGGGTCCCGGAACGGGCGACGGCGCGCCTTGGGGAGCTGGTCCAAGTGGTACACCATCCCGTCGGTTTTCCGCCGCTTCCGGTCCTACTACTCGCGGTGGTCCGCCGGCCACGCCGCCGACGCCGCCTTCGCGGCCCGGGCGTTGGACGCGGGTTACAGCGTCATCGACCGGTGGTGCTGGTCCTTCCCGTCTTCCTTCGGCCACTAGTGGAGCTTCTTGTCTACCTTCCGGACTACAGAAAGCGACCCCATGAAACCCTTCGTCCAGTCCGAGGATAACAAGTTAAGGTTCACGTGGCACGCCATGTTCTGGTGCCCTCACCGGTCGTCTTGTCTGTGGTGGGTCTACGGCCGGTCGTGGGAGGTCCGCTGACGGAACCACGCGTCGAAGACCCTGTGTTTCCCCTCCCGGTGACGGTCCCTCGCCAGGTCTGAGTACCAGTACTATTCATCCTGCGACCGTATGTACGACTGAGGTGTCTGTATCACCTTGTCCGCCGTCGGCCTGTTAGGTTTTCAGGTCCACGGAACCCGGTGTCTCACCTCCTTTTTCCCCCGTCACTCGTTGTGTCGGTTCAGCCGGTCTCGGTTCACGTCGTGGTAGTCCCGTCACTGTCTCGCGAAGACGTCGAAACGGTCCTACGAGGTGTGGTGTTTCGACAACGGTCCTTCGGGATGTCGGTCACGGTGACTGTCATACTACTACTGGTCGTCTCTCTACTTTGACTGAGGACTACTCCTCCGGCGACGTCCCCTACACCACAAGTACCGATATCGTTCCTGGACCTCTCACTCCCACTGTGCACGTACTTCCTTCCCAGAGGACTGTGAGGTCTGTGTGGATCAGACCCGTGAGCGTAGGCATAGGTTTGCAGTCGTGGTAGTCTACGACGAGTGGTCCCTTATAATGGGAGTAGTGGTGGGTGACTGGACAGAATTCCCCTAGACCGACTCATCTTTCTAATTAAAGGTTTGACCCGGTGTCTCGGGGAAGGATGGGTATCTGGGTTAACGTTCTATATGCCGTTGTCGTCTTCGTCATAAAGGTCTGGGCAGTCGGAGGTAGGGAGTCCTCTGGGATTTTGGGTCTTGGTTTCACCTCCGAAAAGAATTGTTACGACGTGGAGAGTTTTCCGATCGAGGAAAGGGGCTGGTGGTGAGGTGGGCACGGTCTGGGAGTCGGGTGAGTTCACGGTGACGGGAGAAGGTTAGTGGATGGATGAGTGGGGTCTCCACGGGTCCCAGGTTGTTCTTATTGTCCCTACCCCTTCTAAAGTACCTGTCCTCTGTTCTGGTTCAGGAGACTTCAAGGAAATGGTGACCAGTCGGAAGAAACCTTCAGGAAACCTGGAATGTCGACACGAGGGAGGGGGGTGGAGGGGATGAGGGTCCCATGAATGAATTCCGAAACGACCCGTGACCAACCTTCGACCACGGTTAGGGTCCCACTCCCGTCTTACCATATCGGATAGGGCTCTAGACACGGCCACGGTCCCCGGACCGGACCCCAGACCCACGATAGTCAATTCAGTCGATCTCTCCTTCATGGTGTCTCGTCCCCTCCCTTCTACGTAGAAGGACTCCCACCCCGCCTTTGAGGATGGCCGAGGGAAGTGATCCACCCCACCTTATCAGAAACACAAGGTCTCAGGTCACCCCTCCTCCTGAGGAGTCCCCACCCCGGTCTTCTCTTCGCGGGATTTCCCCATCACTCTCTCCTTTCTCCTCCCTCCCCACCCATCCGACTTCACACCGGAGTCTACGTCCAGATCTGACTTCTTAGCTTGTCTTACTACTTAACACAGTACGTCCTCCTCCCTTCCTTCGGTCTCTCCCCTTTACCTGAGTCTGACTCTCCAGTCTTACAACTCATAGAAATATAGAAGACACTTGCTACATCTAAAAGTCTAATTATCCTTTACACCCGACCCCGACACCGAGTCAAGACCCAAGTCCAGTCCACTGCAGTACTGAATTTCTCCTGTCGTGAGACGGAAACCGAACCAAAGTTCGGCACTGACCCTAAACCACCTCTCCTGGGGGAAGATCGTGGGAGGTAGGGAGGGGAGTAAATTTTCTTGATCAAGGTAAGATCCAGGTAGAGAGAAAAGAAAGCATCTTCGGTTTACCAGAGAGATCATAGTGACGATGACGATAACGATTCAGCGAAGTCAGCACAGGCTGAGACACACTGGGGTATCTGCCGTTGGGTGGTCCGAGGGGACAGGGACCCTAAGAGGTCCGATCTTGTGACCTCACCCAACGGTAAAGGAAGAGGTCACGTACTTTCACTTTTCACTTTCACTTCAGCGAGTCAGCACAGGCTGAGAAGCGCTGGGGTACCGGACGTCGGATGGTCCGAGGTGGCAGGTACCCTAAAAGGTCCGCTCTCACGACCTCACCCCGCGGTGACGTCTCTCGCTGTTAAAGAAGGGGAAGGACTTGGTGAACGGAACGTGAACGGTCACACCGATACGACGGTGTACTTAACTGAATTCTACACCCGCGACCCGTTCATTCAGTCATGGTGGAGAAAGGATGGAAGGGTGTCGACTGAAGACAGGGTGGAATTTGTGTCTCCCTTTCGTCTCTACTCGTGGTCTTCGTCCACACTCTCTCCCCCTTTTGGTCCTTACACCTTTCGCTTTGTAGGGGGTTTTCCTGGTGAGAAGGGGGAGGGACCTTTCTCCCGTGCGAGGAGAAGAACTGAGAGGGCGTCTTCGATCCTTGGTTCTTCAGATTAGAAGTTAGGTTAGTGATCGGAAGAACGAAGGGAAGGTTGAGGGGAAGAACCCTTTATACACATTACCACCATTACCCATTCTCACCTTACCACCAGTAACTCCAGCGAATTAGAAACATCACCGGGGTCGAAAGGACGAAACTCTTTTCGGTCTCGTCCTGAAGGGACACCAATTCTTAGACGGACGGTCTCCTGTACCTAAGTTAGGGACGAGGTCCTTCTAAGGTGTACGGTTCTCCGTTGATTCGGACACACGGTGCTAAGGACTTGGGCTCGAGATCTCGGAAACTCGGTGTTACTCTCTTCGGGGGCGTCACTCTTTGAGTGTGTGGTGTTGATCTCTCATCGGGGGTGAGTGGTGCTGAACTCTTTCGGGCACGTGTCGATGCTTCTGGGTCGTGTCGTTTTTTATTCATTTAATTTAAAAAAATTCTTTATTTTTTTCTCTACTCGGTCTCGTCTCAACTGGGTCGTCGATAGTCGATCTCCTATACTACTTTTCTTTACCCGACTTTGGCGTCGTCCTTGACCTCCGTCTCAACTCCTTCTCGAAAGACTGGTGTCTGCCGGACACCCTACCCCTTACACATTGTCTTCAATCCTTCGGAGACGAGACCACGCGCTCCTGTCCTTCTTTCGGTACTTCAGTCACAAACCCCTATCTTCGAAGACCGAGTCTCGAGACCCCAGTGGGTCTCCGGGGAAGACTGTCCTTGATGCAACAGAAACGGAGGAGAAGGTGTAGCGAGGGGTGGAGGTAGAGATACTAGAAAGAGGGAAACGGGGTCTGATCTACGAGATTGGTATGAAAGACGGGGTGGGGGTTCAGGTCTCGAGACAGGTTGGGGTCAAAACCACCGGGACCGGACTGGGACTCCTGACCTAAAGGAGATTGAACTGAAGACGGACCCACCACACTTGTCAGTGTTTTCGTCTTGGATCCCACTACCAGCCACCCTGGTGAGTCCATTAGTTCGTAGATTCAAACAATCTCTGAGTCCCCCGACCCTGTTCTCTGAACGTCACGATTTTGACTCTTTCGGGATTCGTTTACCTCTACTCGACCAATGGGATCACTGGTGTGCACGCACATGTACCTGTAGGGGATTTTTCATGGGGTAGGATGTAAGGGTTTGAGTTTTAACAGTCCTAGGTCTTGTCAAAACTCTGGATCTCTCTAAGGTTTTCTACCCTTGGCTCTTCATGACCCCCTCCACTCCTTGTCGATCGTCAGAACCCTCTTCGGTTCTGAACCGTCTCTCCTTTTTCTCTCTTTCCTCTTCACCGTAGAGGGACTTTTTAAGAAAAACAGAAGGTCTATAGGTGTGGCAAGGAGTATGGGGAGTTGAGGTTGGGGGTCTTCGGAGGACCCACTTACTCACAGACGAGGACTCGAGGAAAAAACTCAGTCCAATGGAAAAGTCCCTCTCAATGTAAGTCTCTTCCGTTCAGAGGTTGAAGTTCCAGGGAGGGAGTGACAAGGTTGGTGTTCTGTCTGTTCTTTTGAAAGGAAAGTTTGGGATGTCTGACTGAAAGGGAAGGGTCCCGGTCAAAGTGTGGGTGAATCGAGATTGTCTGGACCTCTTATCTAGAATAGTGGTACGGAGACGGTTAGTGAGTGTGGAACGGAAGGAGAAAGAGGAAAATAAAGGTCTCTCTAAGATACCCAACCGAACCCCCTTGGTCCGGTAGACCCGACCCCTCCTGTCCAATTCTACGGTGGCTCCCGAACGTACCGGGTCGGAACCGGACTGGGTCGTCACTCGATCCACTTGTGCCACATCAAAGTGAGTTCATCCTACTTGGTGACCTCCCTCGTGAGAATTCGGTAAGACATTACATAAAGTGTGTCAAAGTGTCACAGAAAGTGTTGTCGATAACCGTTGTTCAATCGTCGAGACCGTGTGCCCGTGTTCGGTCGGACGTCCATGTACTATAAGAAATTATGCCCGGTAGTGGTGAGGGTCAGGACCCTCCTTGGACCTGGACGGGGTCTACATATTATTAAGACGGGTCTCTCTAGAGTAGCGACCGCCCTCTTCCTAGGGGTTTGGTAGGTCTCACCAAGGGACTCAAGGTTCCCCCGCGACCTTCCCTTGTCCCTTCTCGTCCGGACCACCATCCCAAACTGCAGTTCCCAGGGTTGGGACTGATAGGACGCGAGGCGGGGGTCCCAGAGGTAACGGCGGCGGGGCGGGGTGGTGAAACTCGGCTCCCCATCGAGCCTCGAGGTTCCAGGGCAGGGATCTCGCCGGCGGGGGAGCCCGAAGAGGCCTCGGGAGTTTCTCGGCGTCCTCCTTCGCTCCTGGGCGGGCCCCGTCCTCTAGGGGCCGCGACTTCTCCATCTCGTGGCCCAACTGCGACCTCGACTTCTTCCGGTCTCGGCACCAAGGCCGAGCGCGGCGGACCGGGCGGGGCGGTTCGGACCGTTTCCGGGGAAGCCCGCCTCGGTCGCGCCGCTCGCGGACGTCGTGCAACTGCCGTACCATCCCCCGGGTCTCGTCCGGCTTCCGATCGTGCTACCGCGGGTGGTCGGCCGGGTGGGCGCAGTGCGCGGCGGGCCGCGGGGTCGCCTGCGGGGCGTCGGCGCGGTCGCAGTGCGGCATCGTTGGCTCGTGGTCGGGCTTCCCGTCGTGCTTCCGCCAGTCCCAGAGGTCCGAGTCCACCCGCCGCCGCACCCGCCCGCTGCCCACCGTGTCGACCGTGTGTGCCAGGCGGGGCTCCACTGCCATCTGCCGGCGGCCCCACCGCTCGTGGTCCCGCCGGTCGGTCTGCCGGTCGTCGTCCGCCGCCCGGTCCCGGCCCGACGCATCGGCCCCGCGGTCCTTCCCCGCGCACTGCCGCTCCGTCGCGACGTCCGACTCGTCGGGCCACTCGTCGTGCGACCGCATGTACGACTCGCGCGTGTGCATCATGTGCCGGAACGTCGGGCGGACCGGGTCCCCGGTCCGGACGGCCCAGTCCTTCCGGTGCTTCTCGCCGCACTCGTCGTCGTGGCGCGGCAGCCGGTCGCGGTCCACGTCGTGCTCGCACCGGCGGTCCCCCGCGGGAGCGCGCCTGGCGGTCGGCCGGTCCGAGGTGTGGTGTTTCGGTAACGGGCCGTCGGGGTCGTCGCGGCGGTCGTCGTCCTTCCGGCATGGGCACCGGGCGCTCCAGAAGGTCGAGTCGTCGCAGAGCAAAGGGCCTCCTGCCATCGTCTGGCTGTAAGGAGACAGGAAGGCCCTCCGACCTTTCTCAACACCCCACGTAAGTCCACCCCGTCTTCGGGTCCAAGGCGGACTACCGGTCACTCTTCCCTGACTCGTAGGGAATGAGGAGACGTCGGACGGAGACAAGACAGACCCCCAGAGACAGAGAAGGGGGCGTCCTGGGGTCGGGGTCGAGTTTGTGATGAAGAACCTTGGGTATAGGGGACGACAGTCCGGTGGAGGGGCCAGGACTGAGGGTCCGACAGGGACGGAGGTGGAGGTGGGAAGAGTGGATCGGAGAGGAAGAACCAGGTCGGGGTAAGGGATATACATATATGACGTCCCGTTTTCACTCACCTCCCCTCATTCCAGATCACCCGTCTAGATGAATGGGTCGACCCGCCCTGGTCCCAACCCCCGAGAAGTCCCGGGACCCCTTCGGGTTTCCGTTTCGCCGTCACCCGTTCAACAGATTCAGACAGGACACGGACAGTCCAACCGTCTCCCACTCCGTCTTTGTCCCTCCCTGTTCCACCCCGAGGAGAACCCGGAAAGGTCCTCGGGAGGGAGTGGGACGACGAAGGGTAGTGATTGAGCAGGTCCGTACACTCTCGGGCGGAGGGGTTCTTTGTCCTATCCGACTCCCCCACGTCTACTCCAAGGGACCCACACACCCACTCATCCCTGGGACGGCCTAGGACCGGGACCCAGGACGGAGACGTGAGTAAAGGGGGGACGTTGTGTGTGTGGGGGGGTCAAGAGTCGGGAGGGTGGGACGTCGAGAATGTGACAGTCCGCAGGGAACGGTCGAGAGTCGTCTCTTCCGTTGGGTTGAGGAGTGAGGGTATCGACGACATAGAAACGGACAAAAGTCTGAGGACTGTGACGATTCGGGGAGAAGGAGTCGAAGGATGGATGGGGGAGAGTGGAGGACGGAACCCGGGATGAACAGTGAGATCGGAGTGCCGAGAGTCTCCCGATAGTCACTGTTGAAAGTCACATTTCGTACCCCGATTCACGGGCCCCCCTCACCCTCTACGTGCCTCCACACTGCCCGAATATCCGACGCACGCCTCAACACTGTGTGTCGGTACTTCTCCGGTGTGACGACCCGACGTGGCCCTATACTCCACTCCTTTTTCCTCTCCGACGCCACTCTCTGTGTGACCTTCCTTCGGCAGAGACCGACCACTTCAGTCCGTTTTGAATCCTTACTTTAAACCGTCTAACTATTGTCACTCCCTTCTTCCTTTTTCCGAAGACGGACAATTGTCGGTCTTTCCCCGAGGAACCCTCGGTCCTGTGGTCATAATCAAACCAAAGGGAGGGTCGTCTCGGACTCAGCTCCCACACCTAAGTCCATTAGGACAGAGATCCGCCAGTCGAGCCCTTCGGTCTCACTCTCGTTCCCTTCCCCTTCTCCCCTCGGTCGTTCTCACACAATAACGCAAGGAAGTCACCCGAGTCCTTGGAGACTCGTGTGCCTTATGGAAGGGCTTTCTGCCTTCCGTCTACAAATACAGGTCGAGTGGAAGGGGTAACAAACTCCCAACAGGATCTCCGATATTACGGGACTGCGTGTGAACGTCGGACAGGACATGTCGAAGTCTGTTCCGAGGACCTGTCACAAACCCACTACACAAGTGACTGTCACTCTCAGACTCGAAGGTGTGTTGACAATAGTGTTGGTGTCGACTTCACTCTCTACCCTGTGCCCTATGGATTTCAGGTAATTTCCTCCGTAAAAGAGACGGGGGTTGGTACTGACACGCACGACAGTGAGTCAGTACAGACTGAGAAAAGCTGGGGTACCTGATCAGGTGGTCCGAGGAGACAGGTATCCCTGGAGGAGGTCCCCTAGAAGGACTGGGTCCCTGACCTGGGTGTAGACAGAGGACGTAACCATCCGCCCAAGAAATGGTAATCACGGTGGACCCTTCGGGGGTAGGTACTGAGGAAGTACGATTAATAACCGGTCACCCTCCCTTTTCACTCACTGATTAGGTGACACTGACTTCGTCCGTCAAGATCTCTGCCTTCAGTCTCTTTACAATTCGGTCGGGGAGGGGACCTGGTGTCTTCCTTCTCGTCCCTTCGTCCTTCCGGTTCCAGGGTCTGTTCTAGGACTACTAGGATCTAGGTACCCAATGTGGGGCACCCACGTATGACGGAGGATAGGACAAAAGAGGTTCGGGACGTCTAGGAGTCGTGTCGGAGGGAAAAGGATTTTGACGTCATTTACAAAAAAAGTCATCCACCGTCGTGTATGTTTCGTTTCGTGTATTGCGTCGAAACGTGTCTAACCGTCGATTTTTAAGGGAGGTATATTTCTTTTTGTGGTCTCTAATGTAAGGTTAATGTATCAAGGACAAATGAGAGTGTAGTGTGTGACGGTGGTCTCTGTGAGAGTGTTTTGGAGGTACCGAAAACGGACCGTAGACCCCTGTGTCAGGAAGGTGGTGGTGCGGTGCGGGGGTGGGGGTGGAACCTGAAACGGGACACATGACCGGTCCGTCTCCCCCGGTCTCAGGTCCGAACTGAGTAGGGGGATGAGTGACCCCGACTCTAGGGTCGAGACATTGTCTTTTGTGGTGGTGAAGTCGAGGTCGGGTCGTCTCTTCGTGGGTCGGATCCTGAGGTCCCTCTCCGAGGAGAGGCCCAGGGAGGGAGGTGGTACCTCATGGAGAGATTGGACCTGGGGTCGCCGGACGAGTCCACTGAGGATTGGGAGGTGAGGTGAGAGGTCGAGACCCACATACCCGTCTCGGTGTTGTGAGGTAAGTCGGAGATCGAAGGATCTGAGAGGTTAAACACGGGGAGGGGGAGGGACGGTGGTGAAAAGTGTCACCCGAACAGATCTGAGACGGGGCGTGGGTCGGGGAGTGCAGGAGGTAGGGGCGAGCCATCAGAAAAGGAGAGGGACCCGATGAGATTAGACGTTTGGATCTCGGAGAGAGGGTTGAGAGGATTTCGACATCGATGGGGTGGGTGCGGGTAGTGGGGGTCACGTGAGTCGTCCGGAGAGTGGGGAAGAACTGGGAGGAAGGGTGGATGGTCCAGTCATAGGTTGTACTCACGGCTAAACCCGGCTTTCCAGACCTGGAGCCGAGGTGGTGGGGTCGCTGGAAAGGCTCAGACACTAGTGTTCGCCTGGTGGGCCTTTCCGGACTGTCGGCGATGGGCAGTCCTTGACGATCTGTTCCGCTCACTCAGTTCAGGGACCCACGGTTCTCATCCCCGTCGGTTCTCCGATCAGTTCTCTCTCTCAAACCTTACTACTCGTCTTTCTCGACACCAATAATGTACCGACGGGGAGGGAGACTCCCGACTTTCGTCCCTCCAGTCGGGCTACCGAAGATGACGTAAACTCCGCTAAATAAAAAAAAGATTCCTCGTTCGAAGAGAAACCCCCACCCCTTCCTCACATATCCCAACCTCGTTATGTAAAGTCTTGAGGTTACATACCTTGCCGTCACAGACTGTCTAGTTTAAGTTTAGGACTAAGACGGCGAAGGATGACAGTTTGGAACCCATCCATAAGTCGGGTAGTTTTGAAGTCAAAGAAGTAAACATTTTTCCTTTGCTATGTCGACGGAGGAACCCGACACCTTTCCACATCGTCTATTCCATACTTTCACGATGTTGTCTATGAACTGGGAACACTTCTGAGTTTTTCCCCTTTTCAGTGGTAATGACGTTTGTCGAGACCTCTTGAGACACTCCCAACCCCTCTCACTCGACCCCACGACCTCTACTCTGGGGTAGTACCGTCCGGAACAGTCGTATTATGGAAATGGGGTCTCTTGAACCGATCGAAAAGTCAAGGTTTGGCTGTCCACACCGAACCTTCGACCCTCTCCACTGTCACGGACCGTCCTCGTTTTGTCCTGTTTACCCTTTTGTTGCCCGGGATCACTCCCAAAGGGTTGTTGGTTTGTTGTGACACTCGACCTCGGAAGACGTCCCTGCGGTCTCTCGGCGCCTCTCGATCCCAGTCGTGGGTCGTGGGTCCCGGGTGGCGACCCACGACCCACGACCCGTCCCTGTCCCGTGTCCTATTCGAGACGGGGAGGGGAGGACGAAGAACGGTGACCCGTCCGAGACCTCCGGGACCGCGACTCACCTCGCGAGTGTGACCACGACCTCCTTCTGCCCTGGTGGCACCTCTCGCTCCTGAAGAAGGTCGACAACCTCCTACTGTGCACGGACTACCACGACCTCAACCCTGTCGCGACCTCGGGGGCGTCCCACTCTCCGGGTATGACCCCGACGTCATCTGGTGACTAGGGAAGACAGAGAGGGTTCGGAGAACAGAACGGATCGGGACTAGAACTCCCGTCTCCGTTACTCTCTCCACTCAACAGTCTGAGGAGTATCTCCTGTTTGTTAGGTCCGTTCCCCGCCCCCCCAGTCACAGACAGGGTCCCGACTATCCCAAATCACCACTTCGAAGTCATGTGACTACTCCCCCCACGGGACGTCTCACCCCACGACAGCATACCGGACCCGGTCCTCTTCGGGTTCGTGTCGTTCCTGTAGCGGGCGTAGTGGAAGCTGCATATGTTCGTCTCGGGAGCTCTAGAGAAGCCGTCGGACTTATAGTTTCGGTGCAAAATGCCCGAGATGAGGTACTCGACACTGTAAGTTCCTGAGCCGGGTTTCTTTTATGAGTCCAGTCTCCGGTGTGCAGTGTGAAAAGGTGGGGATGTCAACGTCGAGGTTGTTAAGGCAGAGTACGGGGGGGCGGGGGGTTGGGACAATCGAGAGGGAACGCCTTTTGGGGGTCGGAGGTCGGACACCGGCGGAGGGTCCGAGGGGGTTGGAGACTGAAGGAGAATAGAGGTGGGACGTCCCTCGAGGAGGCTACCCGGAGGAGTGACGACGTTCCGGACCCGGTATACGACGACCCCTAAAGGAGGTGGGAAGCAGCACGTCATCTTCCCTGACTCGCCACCGTCGCCGTCCCAGCGGAATTTGGGATGACTCTTCCCCCAGACTCGAAGACGGGGTCGGAGTAAGGTTCTCTGTCTGACATTTCCTGACACTGTCGTAGCTCGAACCCCCGGACGTGTCCCGTCCGACCGATTGAGTGGACTAGAGGGATGACAGGAGACTACACCATTGTTCTCCGGACAGTCGTACTAAGAAGGTAAGGGTCGGATGTGGACAAGGACTTCTTGTGATAGGGAAGGACTGGTAATAAGGTCGGAGGGTGAATGGGACTTACCGGTGTCGGACAAGGGTCCATAGACCTAGGGTAGGACTAACGGTGATGTAGATCTTCAGTAATGGTGAGGGGACGACAAGGATCCGAGGAGGCACGGGACTTGTCTCCGGAGAGATTGGAGTGGAACTCTAGAGATAAAGAGACATGGGAAGGGGGACGTTGTATTGTTTTCACAAAGGTTATTTTTATATTTTTACAAATAGCCATTCTGTAAACTGAGGTTAAATTTGATCTTGTCCCGTCCTATCTATGAAGGAGAGGGGTGGGGGTGTAGTTGTAGGTCAGGGTCTAGACTTCGGGAGTCAGAAGTTCATACCTCAAGTTCCGGGCGGAGGCGAACCGGTGGCGGGGGACGAGGACAAGGGTTCGGAGAACTGCGAAGTCCTTCCATCAGTCCCGGTGCAAAGCTCGGTGTACCACCGGTTTTCCCAGAGAATAGTCGAGGACCAAGGCGAGGGGACGTTTCCCTTGGTAAGTACAAGTCATAGTGGTACGTCAGTAGGGGGATCCGAACTTCTCTGAGATGAACCCCTCTTCCAGGGAGGCAAAAAGACCTTGGGACCCAGATGGGGTCCTATCTCAATTGTGGAGTGACAGGTTTATTGCCTTTACCCTCGCCTCCCGATGTGTCTCCCCGTCTGATGTACCTCCCCGCCCCTCTCGTCTGACGAGCCTTGGGTGTCGGTTTTGATGGGAAAACTTGACTTCAGAGACGACTTAAATCCAGGTGAGGGTCGGTAAGTCGAAAAGTCTTATTCATTTCTCTTGCAAACCTTTCCAGTTTTGTTCCGTGAGTGGGTCGAGTCGTCGTTAAAGGAAGGCCCGGGGGTTCCGACGAGGCGAGGTCTATCGTAGATCGTGTGCCGACGGTACCGCTGATGTCCGGTCGCGGTGTATTACAGGGACGCAACTCTATTCATTCCATCACGGTAGATCCCGTCAGGTATTTTCCCACAACAACCACGCCTATCCCACCCCTCCACTTCAATTCTCCGGTTCAACTTCGTCAGATCCTTAATGCGTAGGACAGACACTGACTTCCGGTCAGGGCCCCTTTCGTGTGTGAGAGGTTTACCTCCCTATCGTCTCCTTAATTTTGTCCTCGGTTTTTAGATTGGAAATCCTCGAAATCGTGGGCCGCCGCGACGAACGCACAGTGCCTCCCCGACCACTCCTGCCGTAGCTCGTGCACCCTCGGCCGTCCCGAAACCCGGTCTCAGTCTTCGACGCCAGGACAGTTCCGTGACTCTGAAACCTCATACTCTGTCCCGGACCTCTTCACGTCGTCTACGACGTCGTCCTCTCTGGGTTCTTGCCAGCGAAGGGGATCCAGGGACCGCCGTCGGTAAAGGTGGACTCTCCTGTTTCTGTCCGTCAATCCTCCGTCGGTGGTTTTGCGGTGGAGTGAACCTACTTCGGTTCTCTAGGGTCGCGGGAGTGGAGCCACCGCTCCCCGAAGGAGGCGAGACCCTCCGGACCAAGGGTTGATCAGTGTCCGAACCAGAGAGGGGATGGAGTGGGTGGACCACGAGGTACCCGTGACGGGGGAGGAGGAGGCGGTCAGGTATCATGTGGAGTATTCGGTAGTTTCACCGTTTCTCCCCGTGTGTCCGGTGAACGGCCCTTCTCCCGAGACGTGTCACCTTACGGATCTTCCCTTCTGTCTTGTACTACTTCGACTCTTGATGGAATAGGCTGTGGAGCCGAAAGGTCGGTCCTGTCCACGGACTGAGGTGTTCTTGTATTCGACGTACTCCTCTCCTAGAATAAAAGGAACGACATAAGTGTCGGAGGTATATATGTTATCCCCGACTTATTTATAAAAAAGGAATTTTGAAGAAAGAAACAGGCCCCTCTGTGAAAAGTGAGGTCCCGGTACTCTACCGAGACCGAAGTAAAGGGGGTATGGACACTTGAGCGACCCATAGTCTAGGGTACCCAGGTCTTTATGTTGTTGACTTCTAATCGATTTAGGATCGTCTATCTTGAACTTGAGTCCCATGTTTACCCAACGTCCAGGGGTGAGTGGAGGTTGTTGTCGACGTCCTGGACCCGAACCACCCAGGGTTGAGACGCCGTCCGCGGTTGGTCCCGTTACTGATGGGGACCCACTGGGACCCGGTCGTGTCGAAGGTCCCGCCCCGAGTCGAGGAGTTTGTGTCCTCTGTCGACTCCCTTCTGTACCCTATTTATTAAACTGTAAGACCATTACCACCCGATTCAATAAGCTACTTTAGAAGGACGGTTTTCGTTGATTTTTACAATCCATTTTGTATTTTCGTAACCGTTATCGTTCTGAAACCAAACCTACCTATTCCTTCCAGGTCCTGTTTTCCTAGACAGAATCTCCACTCCGGAGTGTACCTCTCCCCTTCCTATTCCCTCCTGATCTTAATTTGGACGGGAAGGTAGGATCGAGAGTTGGGTCCCCTAGAACCGTTTCGTACGGAACCGTGATTTGTCGTTCCTCTTTCTCTTCGATGCTTTCGTCAAGACGACGAGCACACCTAAACGTCGGTTCGTGGGTCTCTGATTCGTTCGGTGCCTTCGAGTCCGACTCTTGAAACTAATTCGGTTAGAAGATGACTGTGACCGTGGACTCTTTTCGATTTCGTGTAGGAAAGACCCTTCTTCCGTGGAAGTGGGATTCGAGACCCTTCGGAGGTCCTCACTGAAGAGTTCCCCTTACCGGTCGTGCGACAACCTTTATGTCTCCGTACATGTGTTATTTGGTTTCGGGTCACTTGTTCTTGATTGTCTTTCTCTGAACCGGTTCAAGAGTTGAGTGGTCGAGTCCCCACCACTATCGTAGGTTCTTTGCGACGTTTCCCTTCAACCGTTATCTTACACGTCGGTTCCGGACGTCGACAGGAACCTCCACTAGAAGTTTCTCCGAGACCTCGGAACCCCCGAGACTGTGATCGTCGTGAACGAGGTCCTCGGACCTCGAACAGACTAGAGCGTCTTTGTCGTTATCTCCCGACTCCTGTTCCTCTTCTGCTAGTCCATCAGAAGTGAAACAAGTTTTATGAGTGTAGTGACCTGAATGTGCCACTAGTAAAACTTCGCATGACTTTATCGTTTAGTGATGTAACACATTGTCCTTGATTGTATTACAACATCCAGTTAGTATGAAGTTCTTGTTTGTTTGTTCCTTTTCTCTAGTCTAAACACCAATGGTCTCTGTCCCCAGCCCCACCCCCCCCTCCCTCTTAACCGACCTCTGTTAGTTTTCAATGTTTTAAGGTAAATATTCCATGTATATATGATTCCTACATTACGTATTGTATTATTTATATTGTTGTGATGGTATACAATATATGCTTTCAACAATTCTTTAATTTAGGATTCTTAAGGGTAGTGATCCTTTTTTTTAAAAAAAAAGAGTAAAGAAATTAAAACATATTTTTACTCTACTACCTACAAGTGATTTGAATAACACCATTGACAAAGCGCTCCATTTGGTCAGTTTAGTACGACATATGGAATTTTAATATATCACGACATACAGTTAATATAGAGTTATTTTGATCTGTTTTTTTCATTTTATTTTTTTATTTGTGTGTGTATGTCTCTTAGCTTTGTTTGTTTTATGGGTGTAACACAGTAAGTAAAGTGTACCGGGTGGTGGAACTAGTTAGGACTCCGGGACAGGTATGGACGGTAGACGACTCCTTAAGGCCGATGAGTCTATCGGTTAGTGTCGTGACGTCTCCACCCGTGTTTTGACCCCGTCGAACGCCACATTCTAGACATTCCGGTGAACTTCCGTCTTCGACCTATAGAACAGTCACTATTTGTGACACCCCCTCCCGTCTTTATTATTTTCACCGAAAGGGGGTTAGGTCTGTTGGATGTGTTGGAGTTTGGAGTCCGTTGTCCCATGTTCCCTAATACCTCTGTTTCCCAGATTTATCTCGGAAATGTTGTAGTTTGGTCCGTTCTAAACTTTTTCTCTGTTTATTCTGGTTACCTTTATTCCCGGAACAAACTACTATTAGGAGAGGTTTTTTCTTCCAGGCTCTAGAAGGAGATAAAGGGAGGAATGGTCGTTACAGGAAGTCTTTCGTCCTCGAGTCCAAGACTTCCGTTAAGTTCTTCCAAAGTCCCTGGAGTTTTAGTCAACCGAATGTAAGGGCTCTACCCCGGAAAACACGAAGACTTCCTTCTAGTTCTTGTATATGTCACCACTCTGGTGTCTGACGGTAGGACTTCCCTCTTCTTAGCGTGTCGACTTATTCCTACACCGGACCTCTACGTCTTACGTATACCATGTTGAGTTGCAGAGCAGAGTAGAGGTACTGACTTGACTCTGAGGTAAAGGGAAAATTAAAAAGATTCCTTGAAGTTGCGCACCAGGTATCCTCTGTCAGGTTTGAGGAGTCAGTCCTTAAGTTCCACAAGGTTTTAGTCCGGAGTGGATTTGAGTGATAGGATAAAGGGTCACAAAAAGTTTTACATCCAGGCGACGGACATTCACATAATATCTTAGTTAGATCACGCAGAGTTGTTCGTGAAAAATTACATTGTGTGTCTTATTTTACTTTTTCTTCCTTTAAGGGACCACCAGGTGACCAATCCCGAGACGTGAGAGTCACGTTCCCCTTTCCCAAACTAGGGACCAACCCATTAATTCTAGAACGTTCGGTGTGTACCGTGTCCTTTTTTTTTCACCCCCCCCCCCCTTATAGTCACCCAATATACATCTTCCCAGAACGAAGGACTGGAAACCGAACTTAGGTTATACACATATATGTGTGTGTACATATAACTTACTACGAACTTTTAACAAAAGAATGACACTCGACATCAATTTTTTTTAAACTCTCCGTTACGAGTTCACTTATTGGAGAAGGTGAATGGGGGTAAGAAGATTGTCGACAGGGGATTTGTGTGTATCCGTAGGAGTGGAGACCCGGAGGTACGGGTGATTAGAAACCGGACGATATAGGAACAGGATTAAAGTGACGATCAAGAAGTTCCTGTACTTCTTTAGAAGACGAATGAGAGAGGAAGACTTGAAGGATTTGAGAGGAAGGGACCTCCAGGTGTGGGGAAAGAACATTATGAATGGTCCACTGACCCTCGGTGCCACGGACCGAGAGAGTCTGAGGTCTTCTCAGGGAGGGTTATGGACGTCGTTTCAAGACTGGTGCTTCGACGGTACACACAGAGGTGTTATCTTTTCTTTTAGTAGTGTCTGGAGTCGTCGATCAGGGTCCTGGTCGAGGAGGTCCCAGAGGTGTACTGGTAGGAAGGGTAGGAGGAGGAGGAGGAGAAGGAGGAGACGTCCCGAGGGATCGTTAGCTCCGTCGACGTCGTTTCGCGAAACGTTTTGCACCTGGGGTGTAGCTACTGTCCGGTGTTTCGCGTTTAACCTCACGTCTCGCCGGGTATGAGCTGTGTTGCCGAAGGCCCCCGACTTGGGGTTGTCAAGGACGTCGTAGAGTGACGGTCAGGCCAAACACCGGTTCCGATCCCGGACTCGAAGGTGAAGGAAGTTTTGTAACACATGGTAGTCGAGACTTTTTTTTGTTCTTTATGTAATTTCTCTTACTCTCCTCCTATTCCAATACGGAATCCCCTCTACTTTGATTCAGGAGTGTGGGACCCCTGGGTGCTTTAACAGGAATTGACAGAACTTAAAATACGGGTTGGTCAAGGAGGGAACTAGGGAGAGGGGTTCAACGAGGGATGGAGCAAGAAGAGGGCAGAGACCCCGGAGAAAGTCGCGCCTGTCTCGGGCCGCCTTTATGGGGTCTCGAAGACCCGAGTCCACTCCCACGCGTAGACCCCGGCCGAGGCTCGCGGGTAGGCCTCCGCCCGTCCCTACAGCGACCGCCGGACCACCCCCCGCGGGGCTCGGGAACCGGGGCGCGGGAGCAAAAGGCGGTCGACCCTTGGCCGCGGGGACAAACACCCCCCTTGCGCCTGGGTTCGGGTACCCACGCAGCCCCGGCGAGGCGGGCCTTTTCGACGGAATCGGCGACTCCCTTGGAGTCAGTCGTCCCACGCCCGGACCCGGGTCGTCTCAAATCTGTGCGGCGGCGCGAATTCCGCGTCGTAATATGCAGTATCGGAGCGCTGCCGGAGAGACCACTTCCGCACCGACTCAGAGACCTAGCGGGGCGGGGCGACCACCCAGGACCGGAGGCGGGGAACAGGTCCGAGGACGCACAGCATGAGAAACTGGGCTAGGAGGCTCAGAGGACGCCTTTGGCCTGGCCTTACACTTGAAGGTGAGCTGGCAGCAGGAGAACTGAAGAACAGGGCAGGGACGCTGGTCTTAATTTTGAGGAGCTGAAGCTCTTGAAACACTCGGTCTGCCGCGCTCCTGAGGTCGCCGTCGTGTCCACCGTCCATACTTCAAGCTCGAGGCATGTGTAGCCCGAGTCCCGGGGACCCGGAGCGAGGTTGGGAGGTGCGCCTTCGGCGTGGAGACCCGTTCCCCGGACTTGAGGCATCGAGTCCTGAGACGTTCTGCACGGCTCTCCCTGACGGGGCGGTGTCAGGGTGAGTCTCAGGGTCATCCACCGGCCGGACTTGTCGGGGTGCGTCGGGGGAAGAAGGGAGGAACCAGAGGGTTTTCCCTCTCGATTGGAACAGGGCCCGGACGCGATCAATAAGGAGAGTCTTTGAAGAGAGGGGTAGTTTCCTAGAGTTGGAACCGAGGGGAAGGATGGAGATAGTCCTAGCGGGGGGGAGGCTTATTGCGTCAGACGTCCGAAGGGAGTCTCGTTCAGGAACCAAGGCGTCTAAATTGGGCAAACGAACGACTCAGTACGGTCAATGGTACTTCCCGGTCCACACGCACCACTGACCACGGAGGTCCCCATAACCGTCCCCGTAGCGAAACGTCGAGACGGTTCGTCCGCGATGTCAAATGTAGTGACCGGCGGTGGACCTGTGCGACGTCCGGTGACGAGTCCTCCACTCACGAAGGAGACCTCAGGGACCCCCGTCTTTGGTGGACTCCCTCGAGAAAGGTAATTGATGAGGAGAATTAGGGAATGGACTTTGGTTTTATAAGGAGTTATTTGTACTTGTAAATAAGATTCACCCTATTCATTTGGGGTATTCATTGAAGTCTAGTCCCGTGTAAAACGGTAATTCACTTAAAATACTTTTTTTTGTTGTTGAAATAAACTCTCGAAATCCCTAAAACCTTAACGTAAAGTTCTCAACACCTGGACACGAGAAAGAGAAAAGAACAATTCTAAAATAACTTAACATACAAAAGACTTAAAGTCAATTTATTTAAACCCCCACGGAAAATAAACGATCCGTGACCCACTTTGTCACCTCAATGGTTTAAATCAATCTGTATTGAAAACGAGACTTCAGATTCCGTCTTTACCTAGTAAAGTTACATTACACTTATGTCCGTCACTACTCTACTTTCATTACTTATACTTGTACTATTCGTTATTCACTCAGGTCTTACATGATCTTTCCACTCACTCGTCAATCCGTCCCTCCAGTCTCCCACCCCGGGTCTCGTACTTAGAAGTCCTATACTTCTAACAAGAACTTATTTGAGAAGAAGAAAGAGACTGCACTCTCCTCCCCTGTGTAAACATCTTCCACTCCGTCTTATCCTTCATCTCTATCAAGTACAGACTCTCGAAACAAAAAAGTAAATGGCCCGTCGGCACAACTACCTCACTCCCATTCTTCCGACCCTAACTCAACTCTAAGGTCTACTCACCACTTCCCACCCTCGATTCTCGTGTTCTCTACCTGTACTGATTCTTACTTCCTTTTCTTGAGGAAAGAGTTCCTTGGAGGTTCGGACAAACAGGGAGCCGGAGGTGTACGTCTCACTATGTCACGGAACTTGTATCATCGGGAGTCTTTTACAGACGTTTAAAATTTGGGCCCTAAGGGATAGGGCGAACGGGATGCTGTCATGGATCGTAGTGACTTTGAGGAGTTTGTCTGTGGTCTCCCGTCATAACGGGTGGTACAACGGAGTCGAGGACGGAGTCCGAGGACGGACTCAGGATCTTGACGGAATCGAGGGTGGAACCCCGACTGCCCTCGACTCAAGACAGAGTGCAACACGTTGAGCCTCGAGTATAGGGAAGACAGGGAGAGGTCCGCGTTAGGGCCCCTCCGGCCACACACGGGCACCATACACTAAGTTCGGTCCTCTCACTTCACGCTTTGGACAAACTCGTCCACCTAGCTCTTGTCGTTCCTGCAGACCTACACGACCAGTTGTTACGGATACGACCCCAGGTCCACGAAAAGCTTGAAACTGGGGTCGAAGTGTGAAGCCTGGAGGGGGAGACTCGAGACTCAGGAGTAGGGGTGACCAACAGGGAAGGTAATAGGTCGGGGAAGAACGGAGGTCTCGTATGATAAGTAGAGAGAGGGACACGGAAGGTCAGCTAGGACTTGTTGAGGTTATTCAGTAAGACCCTTTCGGGGCGGAGGTAAACCCTACTGTAGTTGTTGCAACCTGAGTCCATCTACGAAGGGGCCGGTGGGTGGATTCTCGGACCCGAGGGGAGTCAGTGAGTCGGTTTGTAATTGTTCACAGGAGAGGAAAAGGAAGACTAGAGGAACAGAGGAAGAAGAGGGTAGACAAGATAAACAGGTGACTGGAGACTTCTTCAAAGTTGGTCCACTTAGACCTGGGTCCTTGCAGTTGAAGACGGAACAAAGACAGTCATCAAAAGTAGACTTGAACGGGAACGGCCGAGAGGACAGAGTGAGAGACGAACAGGTTTACGTACTAGGTATTCCTTCGGAGAAAGGAAGCCATTTCGTACGGTGGATATCAGCCATACAGGTTTGTACTGATCTCCTTTCTTAACAAAACAAAATCTAGTCGTCTTCCAGTCACTCCTTCTGATTCACGGTCGGTAGAATCGGAAGGGGAGGAGAGAGGTCCGGATGTCCGTTCTCACAAGGTCCACACTCATCTCTCCCGTCCCCAAAGTGGATGTAGACCTTTTCCTTACTCTACTTTGTCGTAAATGTCAAGTGGGTCGTACTGTATGTAGGAAGTACAGACACAAATAACAACCCTTCTCCCGTGGAGAGTCTTTGATAGGACGTACCTACACTAGTCGGTGGACACCCTCAGTGGGTCTCTAATATACGTTTAGATGTAGATTTCGTAGATTCCTTGGGAGTCGAAGATCACCGTTAGGGTCCCTTCGTCCTAATGTTAGGTGAACAGTAAAGGTTTCACCTTATTTACAACACTCCTCTCCCTCTACCAGTTGGTTCTCAGTTCTTTTGGGTTTCTCGATCTTTAACCGTTGTGGGTACAGGAATCGAGAGATTTCTCTCCCCGGAAGGTGTGAGAGTAGAGAAAACCAGTCCCAAAACTCGGACGTTTCGTTTCCGGGTCTGGGACCGCGGTCTCGGGACTACTTAAGAGGTTTCGCTTCCAATGAGACCCTGGGACGACCTTCGCGTGGTTGTGGAGGAGAGTGGAGAGTGTGTGTATGAACACGGAAAGGAGACGTAACAGACTCCGACCGGAAGAAAAACTATGGTATTGAGTGACATGAACAAAAGTAAACTTCACAGGACAGAGGACACGTTTTCTTTACAAAAAGACCAATAGTTCATACACACACAATAAAAAAAATTTTATGTGGTACATCTGGTCACATTAGTATAAGGGGATCAGTGGTGGGGAGAGAAAACGGGCTCTATACAACAACAACAAATCAGTGATTCAGTACAGACTGAGAAAACACTGGAGTACCTGATATCGGACGATCAGAGGAGACAGACACCCTAAAGGGTCCGTTCTTATGACCTCACCCAACGGTAAAGGAAGAGGTCCCCTAGAAGGGCTGGGTCCCTAGCTTGACTTTAGAGGACGTAACCGTCCACCTAAGAAATGGTGACTCGGTGGTCCCTTCGGGGGTTTATATGACCCATCTAATCATATTAGAATAAGGTATTAGTGGTTGGTAAGGAGGAAACGGACTCTATATCGATGACAATTATCGGATCATATATAAGATGGTAAGTAAATTTATAAGGTAGCCCTTCTCTATGGTATTAAATAGATTGGGGAATAGACAACGTTATCACCCTTTTTTAATCCGATTTTTTATACATGGAGTCTCTAAAATCATTTGTAATAGTTTGACAGGAGATTTTTCTGGGGTGGTTAAATATTAGAGTCTTGCTACTTCCTCTCATAGACAAAGGCGTACAGGAGATAGTATGATCTGTTATTGCCCGGTGTTTCAGTCCGTTCAAACCGGTAAGATTATTCGGTTTCTATAGACTTCCACAAAAAATTTAAGTGTAAAGAGATAATAAACACTTCAACTCGAAAACAAAAAATGTAAACATAGCCAAGAAATAAGAAAGCACTCAACACAATGATTTAATAAGAAAAGTGTAGTTAAATATTCTGCGGAAACATCTTATCTAGGGAAATTACACATAAAATGTTTATAGAAAGGGTTAAATAATGAACAATGAACGGACGTACGAAAGGAGTCGAGAGGTTTGCATGAATTTACACATATGTGCATACATAAACATATAGATGCATATATGTACAGAATTACATATTCAGCAAATATAGAACCACACCATGACTCTGTTCGAAGGGGTACCATTTCGCAGACGGATGTTACGCCCTGTGGACTCAAGTTAGGGACCCAGCCCTTCTAGAGGACCTCTTCCCTTACCGTTGGGCGAGGTCATAAGAACGGAGGGGGAGGTTTTTTCCCCGAGTCTCTATAACCTCTTCCTTTACCGTCGGGTGAGGTCATAAGAACGGACCTCTTAGGGTACCTCCTCGGACCATGCGATGTTAGGTGTCCCAGTGTCTCAGTCTGTGTTGACTCGTTTAAGTAAATAAATTAAATAAATAAATATGAAAGAAAATAACGAAAATCCGTGAATAAAAAAATATGGGTCCATAAAACCCTGACGTAAAATTTCGTTATTTACTCCATCTCTTGGGTAGGGTGGGTGATTTATTGACTGGCACGTATGTACGATTCAGTGAAGTAAGTACAGGTTGAGACTTCACCCGACATCGGGCGGTCCGAGGAGACGGGAACCTAAGAGGTCCGTTCTTGTAACCTCACCCAACGGTGCGGGAGGAGGTCTCCTAGAAGGACTGGGTCCCTAGTTTGGGCGCAGAGAGGACAGAGGGCGTAGCCGTACGCCCAAGACACGTGGCCACGGCGACCCCTTCGGGTTTAATACACAACCGGTCTACAAACAACAAGCCGGAGAGTCAGCACAGAGGTTCCCAGGAGAGTCGTTGACAGAGAGGGACACCCAAACTTTACAGGGGAATGATTGACGACCTAAGAAGAGATGTGAACCTAATGGATAACTCATAAAACAAAGTAACTGCATAAATCCACAATATTACGGTCAGGACTTAAGAAAAAATTTTTTTATAGATGAATAAACCGACTCGGTCCAGAATCCACATCGTCCGCACTAGAAGCTGGAAACAACGCCGTACACCCTAGATACACCCCAGATCAAGGGACTGGTCTCTAACTTGGAAGATGTAACCTTCGAGTCTTAGAATCGGTCACCTGGTGGTCCCTTCGGGAGACGTAAGAAAATGCATAATACAGTAACATGTAAAATACCGTCGTATAGGGGGAGTGGGTGTTCTATAATTAGAAGGAAGAAGTCTTAAAAGGGGCGATAAAAGTGTGTAAATAAGAGGAACTGGAAATCTAATACTAGTTAAAGAGGTCTTCAGAACTCTATATTGAGTTCAACTCAGACGCCTAATTAAATCCGTCTTGAGTTCGAAATGCACAACCAAGAGGACTTGTCTAAGACAGACATGAACGAGAAAAAAATGTATAAATTCATTCTTCACCTAATAAGTCTCTCTTTGTGTTAGGTGTGTATCTCACACCCGGTAGAGTCTCCCTCTCTCGCCGGACATAAGAAAATACAATTTATCTTGAAGTATCAAAAAGGAACATCTAGGATACACAAATAATATAAGATAGGGGGGTTCCAGAAAATCGAAACAGTAGTGACTGTACCGTCTCGTGAAAAGAAGACGATGTCAGAAGATTTTAACGGTAAAGAGGAGAAAGCCACCAATGAAAATGGACACCCAAAGAATCTTACACCGGAGTCCGGGAACCAAGTGGTCCAACCGCCGGGACAACTACTTCCTTTACCGTTGGGTGAGATCATAAGAGCGGACCTCTTAGGGTACCCGTCTCCTCGGACCGATCGATGTCAGGTACCCCAGCGTTCTCTGCCTGTGCTGAATCACTGATTTCGTGGTGGTGGTGGACCGAGTCTGCGGTGATCCCCCGTCTTCTTCGAAGAACTCTGTCGGGACTGCACCAAGTAAAGAAGAGACGGGGTGGAAGATCTCCGGTAATGAACACAAGTCACATACCCCGAGCCGACTACCATGGTCGACCGGCCCCCGAGTAGCACTAGTAGAGGAGGTAACCCCCCGACGTCATAGAGAAGTCGCAAGGGATACCGCACCCGTTTCGACGCCACTCCTGGGTGACCGCGTCCCTAACCCCATCTGTCAGTGCCAAGGGTCTCGAGTCCTCTTTACCAGGAACCACCAGGTCCGCCACTCCGACTAACCGGGAGGGGAGAAGGAGACGGGGATATATCTGTCAAGGAATCGGACCCGAGGAGAGTCGACCGGCCGGTCACACGACCCCTTCCACCTATCGATTCTGGCCCGAGGACCCTTCCGGTCCCCAACCCCCGTAGGAGCCACCTTCGTCCGTTCCGTCCTCTCCCTCCAGTGTGCTGGTCCACGGAACTGAGGGTGGGCCGAAAGACAGGGAGACGTCACGCTGTCCTACCGACGCCTGACACGAGTCCTCGACGCCGCGGTGCCCCAGTCGATGCACAGAGACACCGGCCCCTACCACGTCTGTCTCGACGACTTCCTCGTGTACTACTTCCTCCTCTTACGAAGTCTAGGGGACTAATTCGTCCACCGGTTCCCCTCCCGCTCCCACCGTCCCTTATGTTCCTTGGTCAGAAAGGGAGGGGTTTCTGTTCTGTCATTGTCGTTGTTTCTCATCTATGGTCCCGAGCTCCCCGTCCGCGTCCCGACTCGTGACTGCGTGTAAGACAGGAAATGAGGTATTCCCTCTACCATCGAGGTAAAATGTCTAACCCTCTGACTTTGAGTCCCTCCAATTCTTTGCACGATGTTCAGTGTATAGGACATTCACCTTTCTGATAGGTGGAGGTCTCGGGTATCAGAACTGGAGGTGAGACTTGATTAGATCTTCCGGGTCTATGTCCACCGTAGGGGTATAAGAAGGTGAATCCTTTCCGTCTTTCCGTCACCCATGGTCATGCGCCAATGTCCTGAGTGCCTACACCCTTCCTCACTAAGGGTATGGAAGGGTCTACGGCTCAGGACGTCCACGTCACTGTTCCCGGAGGGAGAGGACCTTGTTTTCGACTTTCGTCCTTTCCCTGAACCCGTCACGAGAACCTTTAATTGGGAAGTGAGAGACGGGGACATAAAGTCAAGTTTAAAGCAAAGAGTAGGCGCCTCTGGTGTCTTTACTCACCGTTCACACACCACCGCAACCGTTGTCCACTTTTCCAACCCCCGTCGACCATTGTTCCTTCCCGTACCTCCTAGACGTCCCACCATCGGTGACCAAGACCCAGGACTCGGTCCTTATGCGGGAAGAAAAGATACCGAAGACCTGTGGGTTTCCCAGGCTACGAGTCAAACTCCACACCCTCGGAGTTTTGCCTAGGACCTTTGCCACCGGTCCTCGGTCTCCGGGTCTTTGGAAGGACCCTTGTCTTTCTTTGTTTATACCCGAGAATTCAGACAGAACCACTACGGGACACGGTAACCCGGGTTCGGAACAGTGGGACCCGGTAAGCGTCCGACAGAGTCGACAGAAACACGGGTGTCTAGGGTTATAGGACTCGGACTCGCCCTTCCACGACGGCAGGACACTGGAGCGCGCCGCGATGCCGGACGTCCTACAACTACCATTCTCGAGACCGGGTCGTCGGTCGGACTTGGAGAGAAGGAAGACAAAGATCGAGTGAGGAGGGGTAGAGGGAAGAAGGAGTGTAAGGTGAGTCAGAGACGTCGGTGTACCCCCACAGACTCCTTACCCTTTGTTCCTAGATTAGGAAGAGGAAAAGGGTACCAGGTGTCCGGCGGGACAGGTCCTAATAAACAGAAACTCGAGGCGGGAGAGGGTACAGAGGTCGGACCCGACCGACCGGAGGATGAACGGACCCAAAGAGGCCCACGGGTTCACCCAGTACTGGGAGATACGATCGTTCAAGATTGGGACGACCGGAGTGTGTTAAGAAGAAGGGAAACATGACTCACCAACCAGATAGAGTAAACCTTGTGTCGGCGGAAGGGGCGGATGGATGACGTGTGGTAACTAGACTTCTCTTCGGAGACGACACGGGACCAACTCGGGACCCCCGGAAATATCCAGGAAGAAGTCCGGAAGGAATTGGGACGTAAAATGAAAAACAGACTTGTGACTTTTTACAAGATCCCCGATTATTATTTCGAGAGTAAAGAGGAAGTTGAGTAAAAGCTCACGAATAGGAAACGAGTCGTTCCACCATCCGTGAAATCTCCTTCTGGATTGTTATACGTTGTACAACTCCGAGAGTTCCTCGACGTAGGTGTCCTGTTCCGGGGAAAGGAGGTGTAGACGAGGACGGGAAGGGATGTCTCGACGGGTAGGGTACGGGGTCGGTCTTCGTCCGTGTGGGGGAAAGGAGTGACGAAAGGGTACGGGAGTAAGGCGACAGAGAAGTCCCTACGGGTGACGGAAGATCGACCCGGACTAGGGTCCCACTCCGGGTTAGGTCCCTCCCGTCTCAGGTACTACAAGTCCTGAAGGACCTTAACCCCTCCTTTTAGGGTTCCCTCTCCGTCTCCTGATCAACTTCCGTGGTTGTGTGAACGTAAGAGGGAGAACCCTACTGTGGGGTCCTTGACAGAGGACTTCTTGACCAGTGTTCTCGAAAAGTCCCGACGGAAGGGGCGAACCCCCAGACAGGGTCGGACTCCGTTCCGTTGTCGTCCACACAAGGTTCCTCCTCGGTTTCCGGCGAAACTCCGGTGGAAGGGAGGTCGTCGAAGTGCCAGTAGTTCGATTACCCTCTCGATGATATTTAGTCTCACCGTCTCCGGTAAAGATTAGAAGGTTTTTCCGTCCCCCTCTCGGCTCCGAAGGGCGTCGACGGGTGTCTCGGATACCCTCGACGTCAGAAGGGCACCGAAAGACCCTTGTCGGGGTCAATGACGAGGTCACTGACGACCCCAGTGAGAGACTGGGTACTCTCGACTATACACGCAGAGGAGGTCAGGACGTCGGTCGCTGAAGTGTCACCAACGAACTCAAGTCGGTACTACTTTTATATGTACGATGTCCTTAGTTGTTGACGACAGTTGGTCCCAACAAAAAAACACAAAAAAACAAAAAAAAAAAAAAAAAGTTTTCTCGGTCGGTCGAATGTTCGTACACTGACTTTGACATGGATTTGAGGTGGTAAACGACTCCGTGGGACAAATTTAGTGTCGTTAGTCTAAAGGAGTTGTGGGAGAGTGGGGGAAGGTGAGTGGTGGAATTAAGGGGACTCTAACCAGTCCCCGTCGTCGTTAACGGATATACGAAATTCTTCCTGTTCCCGGAGTCCTAGAGGAGGTCGGAACGTGTCCGTAGAACTTTTCTGTAGTAACCCTGTTTAGGAAAGTACTCCCGGAACCGGGGATTTCCAGTCTTCCGTACTACCCTTCTTTTACCCGAAGTTTCCACATGTTTAGACGTATGTTTGGGACTGAGGTGGGGAAACTTTTAATTCACTTTATTGTCTATACCCGGTTCGTTATACCTCGGTCATTTCAACAGTCAGTCAAGAAAGAGAACTGTTTATACGTCCTCATACGAAACGTCGTCCGTGACAAGAACCGAGACCCTCTCGTCTCTTGGTCCGTCTCATCCGAGGTCGGGTGTCTCCTGAAAGTAAGTCGGGACCTTCTGGAATCTTCAGTCGATCTGGAAGGTGAATGGGATCCTTCACTCACTTGACCCCGGGGTTCTCAGGTGTGGTACGTCCCATGTCGGAACCAGGACCCCAGAGTTCTTCGGTCTCCCTCGCCAAAAGAAGTTTTCTGTGGTGTGACGAAGGGAGGTTGTTCTGCATTAATTAGAATCTTTACATTTGTCATCTCATCTCCAGACTCTCTTACTTTGTACCTGTCACTCACAACTAACCGTCTTCTCACAATTTTAGACTCTTTGGGCTATCGTCTCTCAGAATCCTGCACAACCCTCAGTCATAAGTAAGTCTTTGTAAAGAAACTGTGGACGTAAGACGGGTCGTGGTACGATCTCTTCTGATCAAGTTAAACCACTCTATCCACGACATTATTCAATGTCTCATGTCCTCCTTCGTCGACCGAGGTGATCCCTTAACTTCCCTCACTATGACTAGTCTCTGAATTTCTTACCCCACCTCATCAAAAAGGATTGACCTTTTTATTTTTTTTCCGTCCATAACTGTGTGTCTTTCAACGTCCTGTCGATCTTCAACGATACTACACTGACATCTACACTATGCCCTATTTAAAAGTCTCTTTCCTCTACTTATGTCTAGTCACCAAATTTGACATCCGCCATCCAAAGGTGTACTCCCTAAGTAGATCTACGACTCACTGACTGATAATTCCGTCTTATGGGTCCCCTCCATCCACCAACCTCTCTCCGGTCGACCTCGAGGTCAAGTCGACACCACTGAAGGGAGTCCCGGGTCGTCCTGTCGGAATCTCACATGCCGGAGTCCCATCGGGACGACCCCGTTCTTCGACCCGAAAGTAAGGGGTGGTGGCGATGGTGACTCGTCAGTGGTCGGTGTCGCGCCGGGTCCACCCCGACCCGCCTCATTTGGTCCAGGTCTAGTTCCCGTCGGGAGGTTCTTCTCGACGTCCACAGTTGGGACTTTCGTGAACTTCCCCCGCAACCCATGTTTTTACCTTTCCCCGTAGGTCCGTCTCGACTCGTCTCGTGATTACGACAACCGATATCTTCCTACATTCGCCCTCTACTCACACGTGTTAAACATAAACTCCTTCGACTGACCCCGAGTCCCCACCCCTTCTACCTGGCCCCCCTTTTGTCCGTCCGTAGTCTTCTCGACACACCTCCGACTGGTCACAGGGTCCTACACTACCGTCACCCCCACACCAGAGTCCTCTCTAACGTCCTCCGCCTCAGTTGTCTGTCCCGGACAACCTTCCCTCCCCCGACGACGTCCTGACGACGCCACAATGTTCGCGTCCCCAGTACTTTCGTTGTTGTCCGTGTTTCTTTCTTTCTCGCACGACCTCGACACTTCCTCTGTGGTCGGACGGCCTCCAGTCGGGACCACTCTGTGCCCGACGACTCTACCTCGGGGGTGGGGAGAGTCTCGTTTGGATCCCTAGACCAGTTAGGGGTCCTCTACGAATTAGGGGATTTCCTCGGGTCCCGTCCTACCTTTTCTCTGAAAACTAATCGTAAAATTTTACATGTAAAGATTTTGTGTCGTAAGTGTACCCAGTTTTAGGTTTTGTATATGTTTCTTCGGAAAATAGAGATGAGTGGTGACGGTCAGGGTTGGATCTTCGTCGGTGTCTCTCTGGCGCGGATACGTTCGTCTGTCGATTCGTATGAGTCTCTTCTCTAAACTGACGTACGTTTAGACCCGGAGAGAACGCGATTCTCCAACATAAAAGGCCCGAGTTTTCCGGACAAGACCGGGGACACAGGATGTGAAGGTTCGTTCCCCGTCGGGACCCAGGTCTCCGGGGTGGTTAAGGGTGCAAGAATACCTCGACGAGGGTAGCGGTTTTAGAAGGGATGGGACGATCGTCCCTCTCATTCTCTTTGTCGTCGACTACCGGATTCCTTACCTCTTTTTACCGACGTTCTTCGTCGTCACCACGGCCTCGGCCCGGAGTCGTCGGACCGGTCGGGACCCGAGGAGTCTTCACCTGGGTGTGACGAGGACGTTCTGCGTGCAGTGTGGACTTCACCTGAGGAGAAAGATCTCGTTGACGGGTTCCCAATCCCCACGGGTCTACTCCGGTGGACACCTCGAAGACAGGGGTCCCTCAGGGGTCCCTCCATCGAGACTGGTTGATCGACTGCGTTTTTTGGTCCACTACCTTCGGCCCGTCTTGGTACCCCAGAGTCTAAGGTCGAAAGCCAGTAACATTATGCAATCGTATTCGATTTTCTGTGTAGGTGGTCACGGTACCGTCAAGATTCCGGTTGGTAGTTTCTAGTTTTGCACCCACCACCGGGTCAAGGACCTTTAGAGACAGGGAAGGGGTCTTACCAACCTATTAAGTGGGCGAGTGATCGGACACTTTAATGGGTCGGGTATTTTTGACTGTGGGGTATAAAGGCCCGGAGGACAGAAGGCTCTGTCGGGTGTGAGACAGACACTTCGTACAAAGAGAGTTTATTTAGGTGAAGAATGGATAGGGAAACAGAGAGTGACTTAAGAAAGACGTTACTCTATAGTTCTTGGACTCGAAGTAATTTAGGACTCTTGTCCGGACACTAGAGTTAATTTTCTGGTACTCACCCCTGAAGGGACCACCAGGTCACCAATTCTTAGACGGACAATTACGCCCCTTGTGACCGAACTAGGAACCAGACCCTTCTAAGGTGTACGGTGGTCCGCTGATTTGGACACGTAGTGTCGATGACTTCGGACACGCGGGTCTCGGACACGAGATACTCTCTTCTGTTACGTTACTCTTTGGACTCGTGGCCGTCGATCTCTCACCGGGGATGAGCCGCGTTGATCTCTTTCGGGTACTTGTCGTTCCTTCTAGGTCGTGTCGGTCTTCGTTTATTTTTAAATTTCACACTGAGAGGTATTTGAATTTTTATTCTACTACTCCCTAAAGGGTCCGTCAGGTCAACAATTCTTAGACGGAACGTTACGTCCCTTGTACCCAAACTAGGGACCAGTCCCTTAAGTATAGGGTGTACGATACCCCGTTCATTCTGGTGTACGGCGTTGATGACTCGGACGTTTGGTGTTGATCTCTCAGGCACACGGATTTCCTTTCTAGAGTGTCCTGTGTCACTTCTAGGACTCACGGCGTTGGCTCTGGGCTTTGTCGGTTTGTTTATTTATAATTTTTTACAAATCCGAAACTGTAAATTTTATTTATGTGTTTATTTTTTGACACCCAAGTTCAGGGTAAGTCCCAAATCCGACCTGAGCTCAGTGTCAGTCTCAATGTGCCAAAGTCGTCACATTTGTCCCCCGACCGACATTTACAGATTGGACCTCGGGTAGATAAAGGACGGAGTTGGAGTCGAGGGACGGAGGACGAGTCCCCAGACCCCGGACCCTCTCCTGACGTGTCCTGTCGACGGTCGACACCCCCGCGGCCCCTGGAGACACCCTTGTTCGGGACCCCTTCGACCGGTTGGGACGTTCGAGGGACTTGGAGTCGAGGCCCAGGAGGGACGGGGTGGGAAGGTGAGGGGAGCCTTGAGTTCGGACTCAGTGTTACCCACGTTTCCCCTATGTCTCTGTGTCACAACGAAATCAGTCGTTAAGGTCGGCAAGACGAAGAAACGTGACTTAAGTCTCCAAGGTGTGGTGAGGGGCAGGTGAAGGAGGGGTGGAGCGTACTCCAGATCCCACGTCTGTGGAGACTGATGGGAAGGGGTGGAATGGGATTCGAGGACCGAGACCCTAGATTTCCTAGATTCAGGGTCGAGCCGGAGGAGACGGGGTGGGTCTACCCACGTCGTGCAGAACGAGACTGGCGGTACCGAGCGGCAAGTAAGAGAGTGAGTAAGTAAGAAAGGGTCCTGGGGATGGTGGTGGTGGTCGAAATAGAGTCACGGGACGACGACGACGACGACGATTCAGCGAAGTCAGCACAGGCTGAGACACGCTGGGGTATCTGCCGTCGGGTGGTCCGAGGGGGCAGGGACCCTAAGAGGTCCGTTCTTGTGACTTCACCCAACGGTAAAGGAAGAGGTTACGTGCTTTCACTTTTCACTTTCACTTCAGCGAGTCAGCACAGGTTGAGAAGCACTGGGGTACCTGACGTCGGATGGTCCGAGGAGGCAGGCACCCTAAAAGGTCCGTTCTCACGATCTCACCCCACGGTAACGGAAGAGGCGTCTTATGACCTCACCCATTGAAAAGGGAAGAGGTCCCCTAGAAGAGTTGGGTCCCTGTCTTAGGTCCAGAGGGCGTAACGTCCAACTAAGAAATGGTCGACTTGGTGTTCCCTTCGTCTGACAGAACATAAGGGGGTTAATGATATGAGGGTTTGTGGAGGTGTGTAAGGATTTTATACGCAATCCCGTGACAGAGAGTTTGATGGATACCACTTTTCGGTCAATGGAAGGGATTGAGGTATTAGACGGGTTATAGATATGAAAATAATTTTTTTTTTTCAGTGATCCCCTTTTACTTTGTTTTTTAATTTTGTATGTCTTATATTCAAGGTAAAATAACGTAAACTGTTTGTTTTTAATGGTACGTTCACAGATTTACCAATGACAGTCAAAAACGAGAATAGAGTAACGTCCGGTTATTTATCTATCAAGTGTCTGGTCAAGACCAAGTACCCGGTGTAAAACTTATCGTGACTGGATCTCTGTCAGTCACTGTGGAAACAACTTTTAGTGATCATTGTGGATCTCTGTGGAAACAACTTTTAGTGATCATTTTTATTTCGTTATGGATTCTTACCATCAATTATAATGGAAATATTAAAAATACGATTCATAGGAGAGAATCTCTGACTTTGTTTGTTATCATAGGTGTATTTGTTGGGACGTGACGAGGTGTACGAGGACAGATTTAGAGGACTGCACGTGTGTCCAGGATCGAGCAAGGAAAAAATTTCCCGTTGGAACAGAAGACTACAACTTAAAGAGAAACGTTTCCACGTAGATGTGATAAATGTCTCACTTTTCAGGTCTAAGGAAAATGTTCGTTTTTTGTTTTCCTATTTTTGTTTTAAACTAAACTTTTGCTGAGTATTTTTATGTGTATGTGCCTTGTGTTTTTACTACGAGGAGAGTAACGGACAGGTGTACCTCCAAGGACGGGTAGTCGGAAAGGACAAAGGGGTGCAGTGTGGACTGGAAGACTCTCAAGTGGGACACGGACGGGTAGTGAGTTGTGTCCTTCCTGGTGTTCCTATCCGAAACGAAAGCTAGTACCAGGTGAATGAATACTGTGTTTATGTAATGAACAGGTCTTCTTAAACAAAATTTCGTAACTGAGGAAAGGAAAAAATCACCACAGGATAACTCTTATAACAGTGTACTCTGGTGACAGTTCCGAAGAGGATAGGAACTGTGATTCATCTCAATTTATAGAGAGGTGTGTGTTACATGTCTTACTGTAATTTAAAATTTTTAACGAAATTTTACGATAATTGAAATGGTTAAAAGTAATTTTTCTAAGTTTGTTTAGAGACTACAACAAGAGATGAATTGAAAGTCCATTTCATGTGTTATTCGACACTTAAAATTAGTAAAGCTAAAAGATACTTCTAAAGTGTGTATTATTGTACTGTATTTTATAAAATCAGTTACGAGAGTCAAGTCAAGTCAAGTCAGCGAGTCAGCACAGACTGAGAAACTCTGGGGTACTTAGCGTCGTGGGGTCCGGAGGGACAGGTAGTGGTTGAGGGCCTCAAGTGAGTCTGAGTGCAGGTAGCTCAGTCACTACGGTAGGTCGGTAGAGTAGGAGACGTCGGGGGAAGAGGAGGACGGGGGTTAGGGAGGGTCGTAGTCTCAGAAAAGGTTACTCAGTTGAGAAGTGTACTCCACCGGTTTCATGACCTCAAAGTCGAAATCGTAGTAAGGAAGGTTTCTTTAGGGTCCCGACTAGAGGAAGTCTTACCTGACCAACCTAGAGAAACGTCAGGTTCCCTGAGAGTTCTCAGAAGAGGTTGTGGTCAAGTTTTCGTAGTTAAGAAACCGCGAGTCGAAAGAAGTGTCAGGTTGAGAGTGTAGGTATGCACTGGTGTCCTTTTTGATATCAGAACTGATCTACCTGGAATCAGCCGTTTCATTACAGAGACAAAAACTTATACGATAGATCCAACCAGTATTGAAAAGAAGGTTCCTCATTCGTAGAAAATTAAAGTACCCACGTCAGTGGTAGACGTCACTAAAACCTCGAGGGTTTTTTATTTCAGACTGTGACAAAGATGACTAAGGGGTAGATAAAGGGTACTTCACTACCCTGGCCTACAGTACTAGAAGCAAAAGACTTACAACTCGAAATTCGGTTGAAAAAGTGAGAGGAGAAAGTGAAAGTAGTTCTCCGAAAAATCAAGGAGAAGGGAAAGACGGTATTCCCACCACAGTAGACGTATAGACTCCGATAACTATAAAGAGGGCCGTTAGAACTAAGGTCGATCACAAAGCAGGTCAGGTCGCAAAGAGTACTACATGAGACGTATCTTCAATTTATTCGTCCCACTGTTATATGTCGGAACTGCATGAGGAAAAGGATAAACCTTGGACAGACGACAAGGTACAGGTAAAGATTGACAACGAAGGACTCGACGTATGTCTAAAGAGTTCTCCGTCCAGTCCACCAGACCATAAGGGTAGAGAAAGTCTTAAAAGGTGTCAAATAACACTGGGTGTGTCAGTTTCCGAAACCGTATCAGTTTTTCGTCTTTATCTACAAAAAGACCTTGAGAGAACGAAAAAACTACTAGATCTCCAACACCCGTTAAACTAGAGACCAAGGAGACGGAAAAGATTTTGGTCGAACTTGTAGTCCTTCAAGTGCCAAGTGTATAACAACTTCGGACCGAACCTCTTAAAACTCGTAATGAAACGATCGCACACTCTACTCACGTTAACACGCCATCAAACTCGTAAGAAACCGTAACGGAAAGAAACCCTAACCTTACTTTTGACTGGAAAAGGTCAGGACACCGGTGACGACTCAAAAGGTTTAAACGACCGTATAACTCACGTCGTGAAAGTGTCGTAGTAGAAAGTCCTAAACTTTATCGAGTTGACCTTAAGGTAGTGGAGGTGATCGAAACAAGCATCACTACGAAACATTCCGGGTGAACTGAAGTGTAAGGTCCTACAGACCGAGATCTACTCACTAGTGTGGTAGCACTAATAGACCCAGTACTTCTAGAAAAGACATGTCAAGAAGACACATAAGAACGGTGGAGAAGAATTATAGAAGACGAAGACAATACAGGTATGGTAAAGACAGGAAATAGCTCGGGTAGAAACGTACTTTACAAGGGAACCATAGAGATTAAAAGAACTTCTGTAGAGATCAGGAAAGGTAAGACAAGAAAAGGAGATAAAGAAACGTAACTAGTGACTTCTTCCGAAAGAATAGAGAAGAACGATAAGAAACCTTGAGACATAAGTCTACGAATATAGAAAGGATCCCCATAAATTAAAAGGATCCCCGTGAATACTGAGCTACTTTGGTAGAAAACATACATAAACGAAGACGTCTCACCCAGAGGGGTCGAACTCTTATTCGAAATACTCTCGTCCGTGGAACCGTCAGAAGTAGTACGACACCCCACTCGACATAACCATGAGTCACTACTGATGAGTTCCTGACTGACCGACTTAATGCATTTATCAACAACTCACCGGTGGTGCCACGTCCGTGACCTGATCCACTCCCCTGACGTTAGTTTCGTCGGAACAACTCTCTCGTGCCGGTCTCTCTTTCGTCTCTACGCGTGGGGTGTCCTAATGGACTGACGTCCGTGGTATCCCGGACGACGACCCCTCCGTGTCTCCTCTACGCACAAACTCGGGGTTCGGTTCTAAGGAGGGGTCGTGGACGTCGGGGTTGAGGTTCGAGTGAAGGGACGCTTGGAGTGGGTGATCGCAATTCTCGAGGGGGTCTCAGTGTGCACAGAGAGATTCCCGTCTCGACATTACAATGTAAACGGATATTCTAATGAACTGACGGAGAGATGTGACAAAGGTTTCCAAGACACCCTGTCGGGACGAGCCCTGGTATTCGAGGTACATAGATAAACGGGAGGTCCGGATGGTACCGCAGGTCAAGACCCCGTGGGTCAGTGAGAGACAACTTGTTTCCTTACCTGTCCCTTCGACCCAGGAGGGGTTTCGTTCGTCGAGGAGGAAGGACCCTGACAGGAGACAGGGAACAAGAGTAGATGGTGGGTCTCGTGGGGTGTCAGAGAGGAACAAGGTTCCTAAGACAAAGAGTACGTCCGCATCTTAGGTCCCGAAGATGAAGAACCGTGGTGGGGGTAAATATACGGGGTTTGGGTTCCGTATGGGAGCTGAACACGTGACCACCAACAGTAGGTCCGGGACGGTCCGTCACTCAAAGAACCGGTACAAGGGTCGGTGTGGTGTGAGACCCGTTAAAATTCCGTTCAAACAGTAGAAGTGGTCGGTGATCCGTCATAGACCGAGATCATTATCTCTGATCAAGACCAAGTACTTCAAAAAGGTCGAAAAGTTAACGTAAAGGACCAACGAAAGGGAAGTAGAGAAGGGGATCTAAACGGTTGGACGCAGTCGTGGACGGTGTGGGACCCCCTTTATCCTACGAGATCGTACCCCTGAAAGGGAGACCCCGAGAAGACAGAAACCCCGGGTCGGAACCGTGGGACGGGAAGGGAGAGTGACCGGTCAGATAAGAGAGAAGAAGAGGTCAATACCCATAGACCACCGTGGTGACTAGTAACTCCTTAAAGGGGTTGGACCGTCTCACTTGACTCCTCGTCTCTCCTGTCTTTTTTTTGACATCGTGAGTTCAGTTCATACTTCCTGGGGTCTTGGAACGCCTCCACCACTTATATTTCCTAGAAGAACCTGAAACTCAGTACGATCGGGAGTCTCCGGTAGGGTTCTCAGTCTGACGAAGTATTGAAACCTCTTGTAAGATCAGGAGCTTACAAGAGATGGGGTAAAGTGTTTCAACAACTGGTCGTGTGTAAACCAATAGGGGGAGAGGGTACTACCACTTAAGTGGTGGTGAATAAATCCGGGTAAGATAGAAACCTGTCGAAATTAACATTCTTTCAGAAGGGGGCATCGTTCAGATATATGTAAGTGACCAGAAACGAGAGTCCTAATTGTCTTAGTGACACCGAAGACAAGGTTGATCTTCGGGAATCTCAGACTTCTAGTAGACGGGGACCTCAGAAGAGGGGGTCAAACTGTAAGGGTACAGGAGAAAGACCAGTACCGGACGAGAGTGGTAGAACTAAAGAGGGAGACCTGGAGCGACAAACAGGGACAGGTAGAATTTACCTGGTGTGTGAGGGTTGTCCCAGACTGGTAGAGTCTAGACCCCGGAGACGTGGGGGGGTAAGACCTAGGATTTCAAGAGAAGTACGACGAGTTTCAGTCCGGTGACGAAGACCGTTCCACGATCGAGAATGGTTGGGACAGGGTTGGTCTTAGTGGGACAGACGGGTGACCACAGTAAGGTAACGGGTGTGTAGTACGGGAACACGCCTCCTACCACACTCCTGGTTTCTTGGTCTGACACGGAGACAGGGGTAAGCTACGGTAGACCAGTTTAGACCCGGGAGTTTAATTCAAATCTAGGCCTAAGGTAGTAGGTCGTAACGAGGGTTGATACACAATCGTCGGAAGTCAAGAACTCTTACCGTCACACGAGTCGGTCGTACAGTGACTTTTCACGGGGGTGGTCATCTCTGAAGGGAAATTCAACTGTTTGTGTGTAATTGGTGGTAATAAACCTCTACTTTAAGGATGGTCAATATAGATGATAGGATAGTAGGATGGGTGTCAATTGGTAAAATAGGGATTTGTACAGGGTTATACCTCGACTACCGACGTCTTGGAGACACTATTAGTGACCCTTTGGACCAAAGGTCGGGACCGACGGTGGTTACACATACACTAAAGTGTAATGGTTCACACACTCCCGACGACCCTTTATTCGTCCCCGGTCTACTAGGTACCTCGGGAGAGGTCGAGACTGCAGGACAAGACCACCACCAGTTCCAATCTCTTCCAGTTCTTCCACTCCCTCTCCTCGAAGGTACAACGTTCTCTGTCCTTCACCCGTGAAGACGAGGACACATCTCTTCGAAGTTGAGGTGGGAAGGAAGTCCCACCGTCCATCGTCCGAGTCGATAAGGGAAACGTTGAGGAAATGACGTTGAATTCGACTAGGGACTCGAAGGGTTTTCGGGTCCTACCATTTTTTTTTTTTTCACAACTACCATTTTTTGTTTTTGTTTTTGGTGGACGGAAGGTTACGTCCTCTACTTTCTCTATGGTCAAGTTAGGGATCCAGTCTTTCTAGGGAACCTTCTCCTCTACCGTTGGGTGAGACCATAAGAACGGACCGCTTAAGGTACGTGTCTCCTCGGACCGGGTCTGAAGGGTCGTAAACTAAAGGGGAGTTCACGGACCCCACGGGGGTGGGTTTGTAGATTGGTGACGAACGAACTATGGGCCGTCTTGATACCGGAGTTCTTATAGGTCTGGTAGTCAAGACTCAAGGAGTGTCATCTTGAGAGAGGGTTGGACCGAGAGGTCGTGTGGGTGAGGTCGAAGGGCTTTCAGAACGCTGCGAAGTGTAGGGGTGTGAGACCTGCAAGTGACCCGCGTCGACTCGTGTCACCTGTTCGATCTGTCTCCCTTTCATGCCACAGAAGACTTTACTCTGTCGGTTCCAACCAACCAACCAGTCAAACAAAATCTCTTCCTCTTGAAATAACACACATATATTCCCACTAAAGTCAACAGGAGACTTCCCGTGGGACTGAAAGTCGCACTGTGGTCCGACATAGTGAATGTTTAACACACTGGAACCCGTCTTAGAGTCAAAGAAGAATAGGACCAACATTTCTTAAATCAACAATAATTATAACCGAAGTTTCAGTGTCTTGGAGAGAAGTATCAGATAAAAAAGGAAGTGAGGGGTCACTCCTAAGAAGCGGGGTGACGGGTTCAGACCGGGAGTGTACGGAGATGATCTCAAACAACCACCCAGAGAGTTGAGACGGAGGGCACCAGGGGTAAGGGATGACCCACCTTAAGGATGGACGCGGGTGGGACGGGAGAAGACAATGGCTGTTGTCGTCAAAATCAGTAGACTGAGACCAACTAACTACAAGTCAATCGTGTCCTAACTCTAGTCTCCCATGTTCCTTCCCTTATTTAAAAATCAATCTCTCTGATTAGAATTTGAGTCATTCACTTGCGCCACAATCCCCGTGAACCAAAGGAGGGTCGAGACGCTGGAACCCGTTCGTTGAATTGGAGACGCCCTTGGGTGACATACGTGACCAGGAGTGGCATGTTAGTATTATCCACCACTGACGGAGTTTATCCTACAGACCCGGGTTAGTCATGAGCCAATAAGAACGAGAATAGAGACGTGTCTTCCCTCATTTTAGGGAAGGAGTTCGTAGTAAGTCTGACACCTGAGTCTGTGGACGGACGAAGGGTGAATAGGGTGTGTCCTCCGGTTTATATTGAGGACTGTGTAGGAAAACGGAATTTCGTTCTCCGAACAGAACCGAGGTGACGAGAATACAAATATCCGTGGACCAAGTCAGAGACGGTCGGTCGATTCAGACAAACCGATAGAGAGTGGGTGGAAGGACAGTATTGTGCACGAACTTTACGGGAAGGACAGGAGAAAGGTTTTGGTCCGAGGTGGAAGAACCTTCGTCTAAATTCTGAGTGAAGGAGGGAATTCAGACGAACTGAGTTTGAAGGGTCAAAGTCCTAACGATTAGTGCTTTTTTATAAAGTACGGATGACGTCGGAAGGAGGTGGGGCAGAGGAGGTGGGAAACGTTGATACTACATTATTCTAACGTGGACAGTGTAGACGTGGACACCCGTGGACAGAAGGGTCTATAGACCAACATGTACACTCACCAATATCTCATCCTTCGTTCTTATCTACCACTGGTTTTTGAGTTGGTTGTTTTGTTTTTTCATCGACCACTCCACCTCGCTCCTGACCCGGTCTAGTCTGGATACAGGTAAACTGGTGAATGATGTACCCACTGTGAATCGTTCAATGAATCGGAAAGAGAGACTCGGAGATAAAGGACCGTATAAACAATTCTTTTAGTCTTTTAATGATGCTGAAGGGACCACCAGGTCACCAATTCTTAGGCGGACGGTTACGTCCCCTGTACCCAAACTGGAGGCCAGTTCCTTGATTCTATCGTGTACGACACCCCGTTGATTCGGGTGTACGTGATCATCTCTCTTCAGGGGTGTACGACGTTACTTGTGGGTCGGGTCGGTTTTTCTTTTTTTAATGATGATAATAATAAATGGAATGGGTCATGACAGGAATGAATCATGACAAGTCCGTGACAGGATTTGTGAACTGTATCTGAAATGTAAATTAAAAGTGAGTTGTGATCGTCCATCCATTGTAATAAAAGGGATACGAAGTCGACTTTTATGACTCTGTGTCATCTTTGAGTTGTGTCCATAATTCATGGAACGGGTCCAGTGTATCGATTATTTACCGTTTCGGTCTTAAACGTGGATCCGTCAACCTGGGGTCTCAGGTACAAGGATTCGTGAGAGGAATGACGGAGGGTGTACATTAGGACACACACACGTTTCGGTAACTGTGTCACGAACAGTAACGTCGGGGTCACTCCTTCCACTGATGTTCATATCCTCCGGTCCCGTGCACAGAGAAAGGGACTTCGAACAGTCCTGTCTTATCTCTCACCTGCGAAATGTGCGTAAAGGTCCCGGATTCTTTCCACCCCTTCTTTATATTTCTTAAATTTCGGTATAAAATGGGTCTACACAGAAAATGTATACGGTGTACCTGTGTGTGAAGAGTGTTTATGTGTTAGTCACTGGTGAGACTTGGGTACTTCGAAGGTAGTCCTTTGGAAGGACTCGACCAGGTCCGGAGTGTTAGAGAGTCTAGGGATTTACACGTGTCGTGACTGGTAATCCGGGTCGGTTCGGTCGGGAGTGATACATCACAAGATCAGTAAGTTTATTGATAGGTTATTGATGACTTTTAGCCCGGGTCCATAACCTCTTCCTCCTAGTTTTTTTACAACAAAGACAGGAGGTCCTTGAAACTTAGAGGATCCTCTTCGATCGTATGTGTAGTTCTGAAGTGTCATCCTGTCTCCTTATTCACAATAGTAACTGTCTAACTCCATAAAACCTTTCGAAGGACCTCCGCTGTGCTCAATTTAAAATTTCCACTTGTCCTCAATGAGACCGTTTCCTTCTCCACACCTCCTTCCTCTCATTCCTTCTCCCTTGTCCAATTGTTCGAACCCTTTGGGGTTCGGCAAGATAGTCGTCTTTACTTCTCAAAAGCTATCTCCGTCTTGTACTCCGGTATCCCTATTCCTCCCGGGTTTACGGTTTTTCGGACTACACGACTAGACTCTCTTAGTCTCAGAAAGGGTTTTTCGAAGTACCTTCCCAAAAACCGTCTCTGTGTAGTGTTAGCTTAGACGTAAAGTCTTTCCAACTGAGTCGTTGTGTCTCTATTTCCCTACTGTCACACTTTTACTCCCCTGTAACTTTTCTGAAAGTTGATAGAGACCTTATTTACTTGACTTTAAGAACCGTGTCACCCTTGCCTCCCCCATAAATACTCTATAGTACCTTTTCACGCCTCCGGTAGGTGACTATATCCATTGTACTTCCGGTTTCCAATCTGACCTTCCTCTCCTCGGTTACTATGAAAAACTGAAGACCTCAAGGTCCACAGAGAACTTGTGGGCCCACTATGGATTATCCGAATACTTATACACACACAGACATAAAAAAAAAAGGTAATAATGTCAAACGTTCTGTACACCTGACCTCTATGTTCGAACTCACGGTAACCACATGTCCATCGTTCTCACAGCTACATCAGTGAGTCTCTTTCACACCCGGTCCTGACTCGAGACTCCTCGAGGTCGAGGTTCGTCAAATTCCGAACCTAAACACTTGTAAGAGGGTCCTCGTCCCACACTTCTTTCTTCATCATCCTTTCCTCTAGTTGTAGTAAATCTCCTTTTGTTCGACTTCTCTGCTCTTCTCTCCCTGTTTTGACGTCCTCTCTGGTCTTGTGCCACAGTTCAGCTCCTTTCAGTCATCGTAGTTTGTGACGTCTCCAGTTGCCTTTGAAGTACAATCCAAACCGTTGATTCTCCACCGGTCACGCCAGTCTCACTCCAGTGAGCTCGCGACTTTCCCACCAAAGGCCGACACCTTCTTTAAAAAAGTTGACTTTGAGTCAAACTCGTCGACCGACCCTTGACGTGGGGAGCGACGAAAGGGCTCGAGTAGTCACAATTCGCAAGTGTGATTGTGTGGTCTTCCGATTGTTCCTGAACCGCAAAAGCTTGTTTCGCGCGTCCTTAGGACGCGTCCGCGAAGGCCTCAGCCTTCGAGAGGACGCTCGGGGAGGGGTCCGGACGTCTCCCGCGACGCGGAGCCTCTTCGGTCCCGCACTGCGGCGAGATCGGTCGCGAGCCCGAGCCACCGCCCGCGGCGTCGAGGCGCAGGGCGAGCGGAGGAGGGTCGTGTCCACCCAGGCGGGCGCCCCCCGTCGTCACGAACCCTTGGAACCCCGCCCGCCCATCGCCGTTGGAGACCCGTGTCTCACCAGAGGTATTCGATTCACGGGGTTGAGCCCGGGTCGAGGCCGCCTAGCCCGACATCCGTCCCGGCGTGCACACGTTCTGGTCAAGCCCACCCAAGGAGGACCTGAACGTCACAGACAGGGCCCTGGGGAATTGTGGGGTCCCCAGAGGCGGGCCCGAACGAGTGCCAAAGGACCCCTGTAGCTCCCCGCCCCGAGGCTCCCCGCCCTGAGGGTACTAACTGTGCAGAAAGCGGTCCAAAGTGCCCGTGGTGACCTGGGAAGGGGACGGGACTTAGACTCGGTCGTGGTACCACTCTTGGGACTCGGGTCGAGGAGTGGAGGCGTACGCGTGCGGGAACGGGAACAGGCCGCACCCGAACGGAGGCAACGGGCTATATTTGGACCCCGAGGCGTCCCCACCAAGGCCACCCAGACGGGGTCGTTCCGTCGGACGTGAGAACGTTGGTATCGTGCCCGCGGACTTCCACTTCTGTAGCCTTCTCGTTCGCCTTCGGTTTTCTGATCTCGCCCTTGTCTTCGACTTCGATATGGTCCGTCGGTGGGTCTGACAGAAGGTCTTCCACCCCGGGAGCCTCCATCAGGGGAGGGTGGCACCGAGGGAATCGTATCGTGAACTGGTTCTTGACGCGGAATCTCAGTCCAACGAACTTAGGTGTAGATCCAAGATAGTGAATGATCGACACACAGGAATCCGTTCGATGACTTAGAGAAACCTGGAGTTAAACGGGTAGACATTTTGTCCCGATTGCTAACATGAATAACGTATTCCGACAACACTTTTAGTTACTAACGTTCTAATGTATAATAGGGTATTTCCCGAAATATATCATGAACATCATTTCACACCGTAAGTGTCTTGTAAGTCATCAAGATAAATACAATACCTCGAGACATCTTCTTCTCACTACACTAGGGACTAGGACAATAGATAGAAGAGTCGCGGTCCGACCTCTCGACCTACTCAGTCACGACCTTGACTGTTCGGTCTAAGACCCTCGGTTGGGACTGAAACGGTGGGAGACCTTGACAGCTGCTCTCCACGAGGTCGTCGACCTCCAGGTCTTCATACATCTCCAATTCCCGGGTTCCTTCTACCGGGAGCGAGACCGGGACGGGCCGGATCCAGGTGCCCACCTTCTTCTTACCCCGTCGGTCCCCGTATCCGTCTCCCGTCACCTCCCGATCCACGTTTTTCAGTTCCCACTTTACTCTGACCCACAACCTCCCGGGACTGGGGGTAAGGAGACCCGTGTCCAGGGGACTCCTCAACCGGTGAAACCACTTCCGTCTTGACCCGAAGGACCTCTCGACGGACTCCCACTTGGGGTTCAGAATACCATGGACCGTGGTGGCGACGACCGACGACCCGGCGGACGGTCTCGGGTTGACCCGGGCCCTCGACCTCAACACACGGGCGAAGGAGCTCCAACTGCTCGCCTTGACATGCACGGACGTCTAAGACAGAGGGACGGATGTGGACGGGGTACAGGGCCATGATCCCAGAGTCATTCCAGGTCTCAACCCTCCCTACCGGTCCTACCCAGGTGACTCGACTACTGTGTTCCCTACTGTTCCGGTTTACACAGGAGGTACCTCCTGTGTCTCCACAAAGAACCCCAGAGGTTCCCCTACGGTACCAGGGTCGGTCCGTCGAGAAGAACGGGACGAAGACTCTACACAACAGACGGATAGGGGGGTCAAGTGACGACCCTGATGGCCGCCAAACACCGACGTGTCCGTCGACACGGGGGACGTCTCCTCGAACGGAAGTGACTGTCGGAGTAGTGGGCTTTGAAGAGGTTGATGAGGAGGACCGTAATGGCGAGGACGGAGAACGGGGTCGACGTGGGAGTCGGTCTGAGACCTGGGGTCCCCGCGGAGGGACTCCTACACGACGAGTTTCCATTCGTCCCAGTCCCTCACGAACTCTCCTGAAAGGGTACGACGAGAAGACTGGGACTACGGATCCGGACGAGGACTTGGATGGTGAGCCCTTTTACGGACCGAGACCCCTACGTATTCTAGGTCGGGGACCGACGTCTCTCGGGTTCACAGGTGAACCGAGGACTACATGCGTCGCGGACCCATTCCGACCGTATATTCACTTTGACTTCCGTCCTTCAAGAGGTTTCTCTCCCGTCATACACCCCCATCTGTCCTCGGGTCTTCCCAGGATTGGTTTCGTGGTACGGAGGAACCGGGGACGTCTCGACCTCGACCACGTCTTGCGGAAGAAGTGACTGGGGTTACTAGTCTCACGGACCAAGATGGTAGCGACCGAGGACCCTGCTCCACTTGTCATCCCTTCTTCACCCCCTAACCTCGGTTCTTCCTTACCTTCCTATAAATTCCTCTGGACTCTGACAAAGAAGGGTGTCGACTAGGGGTCCTGCGGGACGCGACGGACGTGCACTCGGCCCTACTCCGTACGGACTGACAGAGGAAGAGAGCCGGAGAGGAGCACTCAGGGCTTCGAAAACGACTTCCCATGGCACCTACCACCCGGACCACGGCAACCTCACTACCAGACAGAGACAGGGGACGTAGTCCACCCGAGGCCGTACCTCTGGAACGACGAGTACCAACTACTCAGTGGGGACCGACACCTCACCTCCTGGGGTCTCCCGTCCTTGGCCGGATCGGTGCAGACCCATAGGGTCCCAACCACCCACCTCAGCCCCGACCCTGTCCCGACCCCACCCTGTCAGTCTTTTCACCACGTCGGACCCGAAAGAGAATTGGAGCACGAGGGTCGAGACACTGGACGGGCGGTGGAGGGAGTTGCTGGTCAACGGGGTCGTATGTAAAGCACAGTAAACCTGCCGTCCGCTACGGGTCTTCCTCACACACGAGAATTTTCCACTCGGTCGGACGTCGGAGGGGGGAAACGTCGTCGCGGGGGGTAGGGACAGAAGGAGAGTACCCACAGGAGAGGATGGGGACGAGACAGAGAGTCCGGCGGTTCTCCCGACCACGGCCCTGAGGCGGTGTCTACTCGTCGAGAAGTCCACTACTCGTGTCCCTTCGTGTGCCTATCCTCGTCCCGACACGTGAGACCCGTCGACCCACCCTACGACTCCCGAGTTCGTGTACAGAGTCTGACCGATGACCCCTACTGGTCGTGACGAGGGGGTGGGACGGGTGGGAGTCCACACTCGACAGTCACCTCTTCAGGTGGCACGATGTCAGCCTTGACCTCAGGACATTCCTCGACGTCCTCGACCTCGGACTCTTATTTACACTCCGGGCTAAGGGGACTCGAGGACGAAGAGACTCCCGGGTAGGATCCGTCCGAGGAACGGTCCTCCTAGGGAGACAGGATTAGGGGTGGGAGAGGGGTCCCACGGACGAGTGGTAGTAGAACGACTACTCCCGCGACCTGGGGGACGTCATGCTCTTCCTCTGGGACGTCATGAAGGTTTGGGAGTTCCGTTCAACCCAGGTACCCTCAATCGTGCCCCCGTCGGGTCGTGCGTCCCCGGTCCGTCGACTGTGTGTCAAGGACACGGGAGAAGAGGGGCGGTCCGACACCTGGGTTACTCCCGTCGCATGGACCTGCTGGACGCGTCGTTCAAGGACGACCTCTTGTCGCACGAGTTCTACCTCATGCGCCTCCACGCGCACGACGTGGACCCAGTGTTCCATCCCGCACGTGTACGCGGAAGGGGTGGGAGTGGGGCGACCGGGCGGAGGGAGAAGGAGTCCTGGCCGACACAGATATAGACGAGGAGTCCGGAGTCGGTTTTGTGAGTGGCAGGGGGCGAAGCGGAAGGTAGAGTGCACGGGAAAACCTGTAAAGAAGGAATCGAGTAAGGTACGAAGAGAGGGACCCCGTCTGGGGTTGTGGATTGTCGACTTATCAAGAGTCTCTAAAGACTGTTTGAGGACTGAGACAAAAAGGAGACATCAGTAAGGATTAGTTAGAGGGGTTGTGGAATAAAAATAGTGCCACGACGACGGGTGGAAACGAGGGTGGTTAGGTTGAGGCCCGAGTGACCCGGGAGAGGGCGACCATAGACAGAGTAGGGTCGTGGCACATGGACGGGACGAGGGACGTGATGTCCGGTGGGGCTGGGGCACAGGAACTAGTCCTCGTACATGACGACCCCCACCACTCCATACGAAGGGTCGACGAGGGAGGACAGGAGTCGACCCCTGGGGGGTCCCGGACACACCCCGCGTGACCCGTTTCCGGACTATTTGCTGTCGACTCTCGACAGGCGGTCCGGAGCGACCCATAGAGCAGGGGGAGGAGTCCTAGACTGCCACGAGACGGTACACCTCGTCGACGAGAACCAGTGAGTGGAACTGGACAGTGTGTTAGCAGAGGTTCGGGACGGGGGACGAGACCGACGGGACGCGACGGAACTCCATTTCGGGGGTTAGGAGACAGTAACAAAGGGAAAGGGGAAGGAGGTGGAGTGTTTAGTGAGGTGGGATGATTCTCTACGGGCCCAGGAGGGTCGGGGGTGTCTACTGGGGTCGGAAGAGAAGACAGTGGGTCGGACTGGGCTCCTCGGAAAGGTACGGGACATTCGACTAGTGGGACCCGAGGGGCCACCGAACATGTTTAGGGTATGACTGTCGACGGACGGATGGACGGAACAGAAGGGACGAGGGTCCACGACGTCCGGTTACTATTGCATTAACTTAGGGACCTACCACAGTGGTTGGACGGGGCCAACGTCCTCGAACAGGACACATTGTTGGCATAGGAAGGCAGACCCACGGTAAGTCTGTCGTCCCTCCCGTTCCACGGTGTGGTCCTTCCCTACCGGTTCTCCGTCCCGCCCATACGGGACCCGCACTCCTCCCCCGTAACCGGTAGACTTGACTCCTCTCCTATCGGACCGCGACATACTCCGACAATAACTGAGAGTGACCATCTCAAAACGTCCTACCTTCCTTCACTGAGGGAGTTTGGATTCAAGTGTTTGGTGACGGATGTCTACAAGAACCCATGGTGTAGCATACAAATTTTAGTCCTCCAAAATATAAGAAATTTTTAGATCTTAAGACTAATAAGAGTTTACACATTCAACTTCGTGCGAAACCGGACGTAAAGGTGAACCCTCGGGAACCGGTGACTACTTAGTACCCGCGGAGACGTCGTCCCCGACCGAAAGGGGAACCGGTGTCAAAGGTGGTGAGGAGGCCCTGGTATAGGGGAGTCCCAGGACACGGAGGACGGACCGAGGGTCCCCGTCCATAGACGTCGGATCTCCGGACACAGGATGTCCCTTCACCGGTTCCCCGGGTAGGTCGCCCGACGAGTCATCGTCACGAGCTAGACGTCACTGTCCACAAGTCCTCGTCCGCCTAGACCTCTTGGTCGACTCGAAAGGAACTGAGGACGGGTTCCGGAGGTTGTCGGACGCCACGAGGTCGGAGAGCGGAGGACGGGGTCCGACTGGGAGGAGTTGGACGTCCCGTTGGGCGACACGGTCCGCCTCCCGTCGAGCCTCGTGGACCGGCTCGACGACGGAAGCCAATCGTCGTAGGAGTGGATTCTCCGGGACGGGGGTGGGAACGGGAAATTGAATAACCTTGACTTATTTGTTACTCCTCCAGGGACTCGTGACGATTCGACGACGGCGGTGGTGGCAATAACGACAGTGGTGACGAAAAGACCTGTTCTTTCCCTCTCTCTACACAGCCGAGGGGGCGACACGAAGGCAAAGTACGAGTCAGAACGACAAGGGACAGCCCCTCTTCGTCTTGGAGGCACAACCCCCGTCTTAGTCCCGGTGCCGACCTAACCTCAGACGGAACACGAAACCCCGACCCGACGCGGATTCGAGGTCCCACCGTAGTCCAAACCCAAGTCCAAGATCAAACTCACCCCGATGTTTCGTGGACCTTCAGAGAGGTCGATCTTTCCGACTCTCTTCAAAGAAGACACTAGACACAGGGAAGGTCTGTGGGACAGACGGGACCGAGAGGAAGTGGTTTCGACAAGGGTCCTCCACACAAGTCCCGCGGGACCGAGGTGACAGAATATTGTTGTGATAATCAGAGGTACTCATCGTACGGGTCCTATTTCTCGGGAACTTTTATGAACTAGGGTAAACTAGGGGCGTTCGAGAGTCCCGACTCTACTAATCCGGGTAACACGACTACTCCTTTGACGACAAGTCTGCATGGGTTCCAACGACTCGAGTTCACGACCTCGGTTTCGACAGAGACATTGAACCAGACCCTAAGGTCTAAGTACAAGAACGAAGACCTAACCCGTCTTGGACCGGAATCCAGGATTTCATGTTTCTATCACAGAAAAGGGTCCCAGGGGGGAGGTTGTGTGTGTTCATGGAACAGGACTGAGACTTTCGGGACGCCGTGAACTCGGAGGACCCTGCTTTCCCCTCACCGAGTCCCCACTCCCGGGACTCAGTTTGGACCGACCCACCCCTTTGTCTTTCTAACTAACTTTGTCCTCCCTCTCTTACACTGGTCCGTAAAAGGACAAAGGGACTCATAGATGGACCCGGATGTACATGTATGTGTGTGACCTGAGAGTCCCGGGAGGGACAGGAAAGACATAGGCCTCACTATATGTTTGTCGGAAGGCACTTCGGGAAACCGACTGGACGGACCTTTAAAATAAAGACGATCACACTAAAGATAAGAACTTACACGACCTCCACCCCAATCGGTGGGGGACGGTCCAGACCTCGAATCTGAACCTGTCCTTTTCCAGTACTTCTACGCCTCCCGAGACGATCCAGGACCTCGGAGACAGGGGTGAGGGGATCCGTGGAGGGACGGTGTACGTAGTGGTTTGAGTCGGAGAGGAGGTCCGTCGAAGGAACATAGAGGAACGGGAGGGACAAAAATGACAGAAGACAAGTCACAGGGTACCCGTCTCGACCCTGTTACCGTCCTACCTCTCTTATCTTGGATTCTTGTCCCAGGGTTGGAAGGCCTTCTACGGACTGGAGGAGAAACGGAACCCCAAGAGAACCACCGGAGACACCACAAAGAGAGTCCCAACCCTACCTTAACCCGTCCACGGACGTCGGCCAACCAGTCCTAAGGATCCTTCTTAAGGTTCAACTCTTGAGGCCGGAGGTCGAGTGGTCTGTAAACAGAGTCACCTTCTTTCCCCATGAGACGTCTGACCCCTCTCTCTGAAGTAAAGGTGGACTCGGGGTCTCGTTTCTGGTTTCAGTGGAGGTTTGGGGACCCCCAACCCCTTCCCACTGGCAATCTTTTGCTCTAGCGAAGGTGAGACTGGAAGGATTAGGGTTTCCACCTCCCTGGGTCCCTCGTCCTTCGTCGAGAGTGAGTATGACCCCCGAACCGCCTCGGTCTCCTTCTTCCTCCCTGTCCACCTACCATCCCAGTCTCCTAGACCATCTCGGCCGTCCAGTTCCCGACCGACCACCTCGGTCAGACTCCCGGTCCACGACTACAGTGGTCAGAGATTGTTGAACCCTAGGTCCCTGGAGGGACCCGACCTGTCCAGGATCTCGGTCGGGTACCTGTCAAAGTCTCTGTGTCCGTCCGTCGGACCCGAACCCTTGTCGTTCAGACGACCTATCTCCACCGGGGACCGGGTAACGGGAGACTCGAAGAGGTAACTCTTACACAGAGACTACGTGGGTCAAACCGTCCGTCGTAGGGGGTCTGTCCACTAGCGGGGCTCAGAAAGGTTGAACTCGGGAGTGTCTGTGGTTGGCGCGGGAGAGGGATGAGCAGCCAGGAATCAAGGAGCTTTCCCCTTTTCTCCCACACCGGGTCTCAGTAAAGGGCCGGGGGTCTGCGACCTGGAGGAGGGGGTTCACCCCCACTGCTTCGTTGGAAGGAGAAGAAGGGTCTTCGAGCCGGGGCGGGAGGGGGGAATTTTTGGTGAATGGCCGGGCGGGGTGCGAAAGGTAAGCACGCCGCCTCAGACAGGGCAGGGTAGCCAGGGCTGGACAAGGTGGAGGCGGCGCCCTGAGTCTCTACAGCAGCGGTTGTGGAAGTAGTCCACTCCCCGAGGCTGCCCCGTGACGCTACGACTTGGGGTCGCTACGACAGACCCCCCGGCTCCAACCCAGGGTTGTTCCACCTCACACCCGGTCGGTCTCGGACAGGCGGGGTCGCTCCGAGGGCCGCTGGTCTCTAGGGGACGGACCCTTCTGACTGAAGTCCGTGGAGGCGGGGGAAGGGGAGGGTCGTTGACGAGTACCCACAAACTGGGCTGTTGCACCCTTTTACGGTCCTGGGGGTCACCACTTACAGTGAGTAGATTAAGCCCCTCGTCACCCACCCCCTAAGGAAGATTCGTTACCAGGAACTCCGAAGTCGTAACCTAGAGGTCTGACTCCTCGACCGTCCCCCTCGTCCGAGTCCTACCAGACACGACGGCGGAGAGCTTCGACACTGTTCGCACGTGAGCAAAGGGTCCTACTCAGGACCTCGTCCAAAGACCTAACCCGTAGACGAAACTTCCTACAGGGACACTCCCACTCTCCCCTTTTTCTGAGTAGAGAGATTACACCCTTCAAAGAGATCCACTCACTCTCCTCAGAAACCCCCTTCCAGAGACCCACCTAGACTCCCTTAGAGTCCCAGTCCCAGTCTAGTGGACAGTAGACCGACCCTGCCTTAGTCGAGAGACCTACCTCCCAAAGACTCACTCGACTGACCTCGTAGGACATCCCCATTTCCTCCAGACTCACTCACTAGTCTCGGAAGAACGGAGAAGGTGTATCCCCCAGGAGCGAGCCTACAGCCGGCGACCCCACCTTTGGGGACCGTCGGGGGGTGGTGGGGAAGAGGTCTCGGCCTTGGTCTCGGTCTGTCTGCAAGAGCGGCGCCCCCGGCTAGGAAGACCCGAGCGACGACACCGACGACGAGAAGGTCCTTGCGTCTTCTGCTACTGACCCCCGGACTCGCGGCACCTCTGGCCCCTTCAGCTCCCAGACCGAGGTCTTCAGCTTCTGGGCTGAGGGCCCCGAGTCTGAGGGCGGCCGGACCGAGGGCCCCGTCGCGACACTTGCGTCGACCTCTACCGTGGTAGGCCCCACTCCGGGTGGACCGGTACGATAGACTCTCGGTTTTACGGAATTAACCCGGACTCCGAGTAAGACTGTAGAGACCCCCGGACCCTCCGATCACCACCCCCGGATCTGCGGGACACCCCGAGATGACTCGGTCTCGACACCGGAACGTCTCCCTTACGACCACCAGTGACCGTACCTAGACGACTCAAGTGCGAGTCTGGTCTTGGCGGCTCTCGTGGTGTGTCTGCTCAAGCTCATGCTACTCGACTAAGAGGCGGCACCCGTCGGAAAGGTATACCAGGAGAAGGACAGAGCAGGGATACTCAGGAGGCTAGTACAGTGGGACCTCGACACGTAGCCAGTCACCTCGGACGTCACCCCCTACCCCTACCACCACCACTTCTGGGGTCCATCCCACCTCATCCCTATCCCTCGACCAATCGTCCCGACGATCGGGACCATAATCCTAGTGTCCCTACAGAAATCCGAGGAGCGGGGACGGTCGATTCCGTCCACATTAGTACATTCATACAGGGGACCTCCCTCCCAGAACCGAAGGAACAAAAGTAAAGGATTCGAGTGGGAGAGGTTCGGAGGTCCTCGTAAACAGAGTTCTATGAAAAGGAAACCTAGGAATGACGGTGTAGGAGAGGTCACAACGACGAAAACACATAGAAAGAAAGACCCAGACGGGAGGAAGGGGTCCTACACTGAAGTGAGAGACAGGTTGAGACAGAGAGACAGGGGTACCGGGTCCCGTACACGGAGGGAGTAACGTAACGAACCACCGGTAACTGACGGATCCGACCACTAATACGACGGTGGCCCCCGCCCACTGAGGACCATGGGAAACTAATCCCGGATCGGAACGGAGATTAAAGGGTCCATGGGAATGGTGGAGGTCGTCCCTACGGAACCCGAGACCTTCGACGTCGGGGTCTCTCGCCCGTCCGAAAGTCCTGTCCTTTGACACGAAAGTATACCCCACCCCTGTGGATCTGGGTCTGTCCCACCGAGACGAGGAGGACGGGTCTATGACCGTGTCAGTCCGTCCACCTCCCACTGCCACTGGACCAGAGAAGATGAGTGGAGGCTCAATTCACGCTCCCTTGTCCAAACCCTACAACCTGACCTCGAGACGGGACTGTACACCCGTACGCAGCCCACCCCTGTCTCGATAAGAGTCAGACCGGGTCCGTCAACAGGTTGAACCCTGTGTGTAGGACCCACCCCGACTCTCTTCAGGTTCCGAGGTAGGGGGACGAAGTTCACCCGACGTCGTCGATTAGCCACAAAGGGGGTACCGTCCTTTGTTAGGGCTCCACCCGTTCCCGTGGGTGCACTAGTAGGGCCACCCGTTCCCCCCGTCACCTCCGACCTTCCGGGTCCACTGGTTCAGGTCACCCGTCTTAGACTTGGACGCCCAGGTGTGGAGGGGGTTGCGGTAGTAGCCGTTCAAAGTCAAGTGGCAGGCGTGTGCGACGTTTCGACCTCTCAAGGTTGACGGGAAACTGGGGGCGTTGCTCTAGATGTAGGAGAAGTTAGGGACCACGGGGCCACTCGACGACCTCGTTTTACACCTGTCCTCCCCTCCCGTACATCCCAAAGGAAACGATCTAGACTCATGTGCGGACCCACGGATCGGGATCCTCTTCGGTCGAAGGGTCACAGGTCCACTCCCCTGGAGCTACGTCCTGTATCTCTTCACTGGTCGGGTTCCAGTGTCTCGACGTAGTGGAGAGGATCACTTCCCGGGACCACTGTCGGTGGGAAAAGGGTAACAGGGGATAGGACAAATGAGGTAGGCAGGACCTTCGTCACGACGGCCCAATCTCCACAGGGACGAGAAGGAGACGTCAGTACTCGGGACGTCTTCGTCGGTTCCCCGTCCACCCTGGGTCCCTCTCCCGACTTCCCCTGGTTCGTATACACAAAACCCCTGTGTCTCCTGTAGCACATACACCTGGTACTCCTGACCGCCGTCCTCATACACGAATTACTCAGACCCGCTTAAATGATACCCTGTCTTCGCGTCTAACCGCTCGCCTGGACCTTGATGCCGGTCCATCCCAAGCGACCCCGGAGCACGTGAGCCCCCGTGATCTCCGTCCACTCCGCCCCACCGCCGCGTCCACGATCGGATTCCCAGTGGAGACGGGACCGAGGGGGATCAAACTGGTGCCCCACGACCTGCGGACGGACATGTAGGAGCTGGCCGCCCCGTACGGGATACCTCCGGCGTCCCTGGGGCAGTCACAGAGGGCCCAGTAGAGACGGTACCACTCGAGGGAACTCGGAGACTCGGGATGACTCACAGACGGACGACAGAGGGAGGGGGTAAGGATGGTAAAGACTAAGAAGGTCCTGGGGTCGGGACAGGCACGGGAACGTTTTACATGCCACCCTTCCCTAGAGTGAGTAAGGGGAGGGTCGGACGGGGGATTGGGAGGGGAAGGACCGAGGTCAAGGTCGAGAACACCTTACATCCCGGTTTGGGGTTTGAACCGTGTGGGTCCTAAGTGTAAGGACACAGTCTGGTCCTACCCCCCCGTCTCCCGACACCCTCCCCATCCGTCCTGAGTCCGACGGAGGCTTAGAACTCACAAATCCCCACTCCCCACCAACGTCCCGGTCCCCGATCCGACCCCCGGTGTTTCGTCCAGGACTCGGAGAAGGGGTTGAGACGGGGTGGGGTAGGACAGGACCTGTCCACTTGAGGAACCTACTGTTACCCCAGGACTAACCCTTGACCAGACCTCTAATAAGGGCGCCATGGTTGGGTAGTCGTACCCACCCGTCGCACCTCTAGGAAGAGTCGATGGATGCGTGGCCGTTGAGACAGGGGAAGCCGGTCACGACCCAGAAGCGGCCACACTGGTGGTGTCCATCACCTCCCTACCCTGGGCTTGGCGGACCCGAGATGTGCCTCCTACCTCCCTTCGATCCGAGGTGGAAGCACTCGGGTCGGGTCAACGCCGATGTCACGTCCCTGTCCGCCCCCACCGACCGTCCGACCGGAATTAATAGTAATTAATCACAATTGTTGGGTCTTTCCGGATCTCCTCTCCTCCCTCTTCGCTGTCCGTCCGTGTTCCGGTCCGTCCATCGGACCGAAGGGGATTGGGGGTTGTGAGGGACCGAGCCACTTGAAGACTGAAATCACTGGGGACTGGGTCGAACCGTTGGGGTCAACGGGAACAGGGGAACGATAAGGACTGGAGTACGGAGTGGACGGGAAATGGGGACGGGACCGGGCCCCGGGACTTGGGATTGGGACCGACGGGGGCGTGTCACGACGCGACGGACCCGGACCGGTGGGCATGACAGTGGTTGAAGTTGAGGCGCGTGCTGTGTCTGTGAAGGGAGTGGTACCTGTAGATGAAACTACTCTTGTACTTCGGGGACCTCGTGGACTTGGTACTAAGACAGACCACTCCGACCCCGACCCGACCCGACGGACAGGGACGACCACTGGCCTCTGCGCTCAGGACCTACGGCTCTCGACCCCTACGACCCCTCCGGGGTCCGTCCGTCGGGTGACTTGGGAGGTAGACGAAAGTAGGTCCTTGAAGGTGCACACCTTACTGACAACCTACTTCTCCGGTCTAGACGGGAGTCCGAAGCTACCCACCGTCCAACACCTGCGGTGTGGGGTCCTCTGGTCGTCACCACTCGTCCCGGGGACGGACCGAGGGTCTGGGGTGACCCCCGGGGAGGGACATAGGGGTCGATCCCCTTATTTGAGGTCACAGGACCTGCCCCGGAACCTCAGTCCAGGAAAGCAAGGTGTCAAGAAGTCTGCCTGAGTACTCCCGTTAGTGGTACACTGGGAAGTAAATAAAAGTGGAAAAACGTATTAATAATCGGGGTTAAAATAAATAAATATTACCAATAATGTGAGTCTACCGAGTTTTCAGGGTTCTAAACTCTCTTAAGTCACTCTCCAAAGGGAGCGGGCTGTTTGGGTGAAAAGGGTGAATGTAAAAATAAATGTACAGGACCTCCATTAATTAACTTTCTGGAAAAATTTGGTATATATATATCAAGTTTTTCAGTGATAAAATTTATTTCTCGAAGGGTCCACTGAGTCGCCATTTCTTAAGCGGACGGTTAAGTCCTCTACGTCCAAGTAAGGAACCGAATCCTTCTAGGGGACCTCCTCCAGTACCGTTGGGTGAGGTCATAAGAACGGACCTCTTAAGGTGCCTGTCTCCTCGGACCACCCGATGTCAGGTACCCCAACATTACTCAACCTGTGTTGACTCACTGATTCGTGTAAAATTCATTTTGTACGAACCTTCTTTTTTTTATCTTAACGTATTGTATTTTACATTCTGAAGGATAAGAGAGGGTCCACCAAAGTCAAAACAAAGTTCCTTTAAAGATCTGGACTTGAGGTCCTTGTCTAAGGTCTTTAGACACACAAAAACTTTCAAGGGGACCACTACAACGTCTGGTCGACCCAATCTCCGAAAGAGATCCCGTGTCACAATCCAGTCGTCGTCTCACTTGGGTCGGGGATTGAAGGAGAGAAAACCGTGTATAAGAACGAAAATGGTTCAAGAAGAGTAACGAGGTGACTCAATATACATACCATACCCCTTTTTTAGTCCCAAGTCCATCCAAGTTTCCTCCATTGTCGAAGATATTGGGTCAGGTCGGATTCTTTATTAGTGACTACCGCATTGGATGATCAGAGAACAGACGTTGTATACAAAGACGTTTTTAGTCTAGAGGGGTCTGAAAGGACCACCAGGTCACCAATTCTGCGGAGTGAAGGTGACGGTTCAGACGTCCAAGTCAGGGACCACCCCCTTCAAAACGTACGGCACTCCACACCAGTTTTTGTTTTAATCTAGAGTTTGTCCAGGGGGCGTGGGAAGGGTGAATTATTAGACCGGGGTCCACCGGGGGTGGACGGGGAGGTCGACGAAGAGGGGAGGGACGTAGGGCGAAGAGGGAAGGAGTGGGACTCAGTCTATCGGGAGAGGATCGGATGGAAGGAGAAGACCAGAACTGGTCTGGGGAGGGAGGGTCAGTAGAGACACTTATCACGGGGGACTCAATATGTTGGGGTCTCTGCGGACACTATAACTTTCTCGGACAGTGTCCTGTGGTCCTCTGTACTCAAGGTCAGGGACGAGATCCTTCACCCACCCGATCCACCGTCCGTCCCTAAGAGTCCGGTCGGTCCCGAACTAAGATCGAACTAGTGAAGAATCTATACAGTAGAATCCGGTCAAGGAACGTGGAAACCCGAGACCACAAGAACAAACATTATACCCCTACTACATATGGAATATCCCACTAACCCTCCTAGTTTGCTCTTCGTATAATCTGATCGTCGTACCGACCTCGAATCATCGATGAACCATTCCTAATCGAGGAAGGTCAGAGAGACACAGGCCGACAGAATGCAGGACCGTAAGTGAAACGGAACGACTCGGATAAAGGGGTAGACATTTTCCTCTGGGATCAAGCTCCATAAAAGATTCTAAGGGAGGACAACGTGTCGGGAGCGAAGGACAAGACACAGGAGAGTCGGTGTGAAGGAGAGATAGTTGGACAGAGGAGGTCTTTCGGGAGACCTCGTACAACTTCTGTCTGTGACAAAGGATGGTCGAGGGGTCAGTGGAGGGGTGTCTCTCCTATGGTACCCGACATCTCGACTCCCACCAAGACCTAGAAAGACCTTACCACTGACACTACGGTAGAGAGAGGGTCGACCGTTCGTCTCGGTATTACCCGAGACCCAAACAAAACTACATCCTACCCCACCCACCCCACCCCAGAACTGGAGACCCCCCAGTATCTGGCGACTGTAGGTCGAAGTCGGTCACCTCCTTCATACGGTCGTTAAACCAATGGTTCCGTCCGAACAGGGGGGTATGAACAGCGACGGGGGGAGTGGGGGTGGTTACTGACTTCGTTTTATCTTGACGAGAGGGGAAACAAAAGGGAGGGACTCAACCTGACACTTCAGTTTAACCAGTCAGCACAGGCTGAGAAACACTGGGGTACGTGACATCGGACGGTCCAAGGAGGCAGGTACCCTAAAAGCTCCGTTCTTATGACCTCACCCAACGGTAAAGGAAGAAATCCCCTAGAAGGACTGGGTCCCTAGCTTGGGTTCAGAGGACGTAACGTCTGTCTGAAAAATGGCAGACTCGGTGGTCTCTTAGGTCTGACCACCCCCGACTTGGACCTGTCACCCCTGACCCACCCGAACCTTCCCACCCGGGTCCTAGATCCCCAGGGTGAGTCGGAGGGACCTAGAGAGTGGGGACACCACGGGAGTGAGGGCATCCGTAGAAGACGACACCCGGGACGAGACACGTCAGGTAGTTCTTACCGAACCAGATGTACTTCATGCTGTGTGGGAAGTAAAAGCGTCTCCACTCCCGACACGCGGGTCACGGGAGTACCCGTAGGACCCCTCTGGTCCCGTGACCGCAACCAGGATCCAAGAGGTCCGCACGGGGTGACGACTGGTTGATGGAGACACTGGAACCCGTCCAGTGAGTAAGACGTTTAGAATCAAAGGGATTGACATTTTTCGGTATTATTACCGACGGCACGAAAGACACGAGCCCTAGTTTTCTGCATTACCCATACTTTGACGAGATATTCAGTACCTCAGTCGTTCACTCACGTTCCCTAATGACAATAATTACGGGTTACGTGACAAGTCTCGGAGGGTCTAGTTGAAGAAAGGACGAGAGACCGGAACAGACCGAGTCGAACTTTTCAGAGGGTCAAAGTGAGACGGTCCTTCGAGGGTTGGAAACCTAGGTCGGAAGGGACGTCAAGGATCCTAGGCTCCTTCCGTCGACCCCCCAGTCCGGGTGGGAGTCTGGGAGACCGAGTAAGTAAGGACCAAGTGTGGGGACTGTTGACGGGAGGACTGTCCATTTGTCACTGTTTCAAATGACCGTCGCTGTCCTACTGCCGTCGAAGTTCTAGCACATACACCTCCTCTTCCGGTAGCCGAGTGAGTAGTAATGTTTCCGATAGCCGAGGTTGTACGCCCTTCTGTAGTGCGTGTGGATATTCGTGGGTCTTCCATGGTCGAGGGGTAGGGCCGGTCGAGACCGGTGTTGGTTCCCACGGAAGGTTCGCGGGCGGGTGGGTCGTCGTCGACATTCGAGTGGGAACTGGGAGTTGGGGGTCCGAGTCTTCGTCTCGCCTTCCGTCACCTCTGACGCCGGCGGGTGCCGTCGTTTGGGTTGCACATGCGGTGCGCCCTGAGTTGCCTCCTACACCGGTACGTCCACCTCCGCGTCCTGCGTCACTACCCCGTCCTGGACTGCCAGACGCACCACGACTGGTTGGCGCCGTCGTCGGGGGCGTGACACTTCGACGTGGAGATGGAGAGACAGTGGAAGATGTGGCCGCAGTGCCCTAGGCAGAAGTTCCTCTCGTTCTTCCTCCACCACGACCGCGGCCCCCGGACATTCACGGGGAAGAGGTCGGACATCGTGGGGAGAGGTACAGACCCATCGGGTCCCGACCCGTGTACCTCTGGGCCCCTCCGACCCAGACCCCTTCGTCCGGAGCCACTGCGGTCCGGAGAAGGGACGTCGCCTCGCGCACTGGTACGGGCACCGGATGTTCCTTATGGCCCGGGTCGAGCATCTGGTCCCTCGGTACGACGAGTTGCAGAGTCCGGTGCACTTTCTCTTGCCCGTCCACGACCGGTTCGTCGTGTGGAAGGCAGACGCATGGGGTCTGGAGTCAGAGTGCCATCTCGTCGCCCGACCCGACCCCCGTCTAACCTCCCGCTCCGCGCCCCGTGCTCCGGTCTTCGTCACCACCCTCCTCCAGTCCCTGGTCGGACCCGAGAACCCGAAGCCAAGGGAAAAGACCTTTTAGTCTAGAGTAAAGGGAATGAGACCTCACCGAAGTCGACCCTCCATCCAACCTCAAAGGAGAGACCGAAACCTACTCCGTTCTTACCCCCGAGTCCCTCCAGAAGTAAGATTCCTCGAAAGGGAGGGAGAGACCACCCTCACAGGTCAGGGTATTTAAACCGGGCTCCGAGACTATTACCCCCAGAGAAAGAGAGAGTCAATGACCCTCGTCGACACCAACCGGTCCTCACGCTTCATGTCTAACAGAAGTTCTTGGGCGACGGACAGTGGGAGTGGTTGCAGCAGAAGGCCGAGCTCCCGAGGCCCAACGTCTCCGGGTTCTAGGAGTTACAACCCACTCACATCGGGGAGGAAGACGGGGCCGGTGACGGGAACGGTCGGAGGACCGACGTACCCAGGGTGGAAACAGTGAGAGGACGAGTCCAGTCCTGTCATTCCAGACAGTGGACCCCGGTCGGTCGTTGTGGAGGACTGACTCAAGTTCTTCCGGACGAAGTCCGTCACGAGGAGCCACAGGGACGGGACGGAACGACCGAACAATCCCTCGATTTCGGAGTATATCCTTAGTGATCGATAAACAGTGATGACAACGGGTCGTGAGTTCTCAACTCGTCCGTGAAAAGTCCTTACATTCGAGGAAACCTCTGCGGGTCATGGGAACTTTCATGTAATCTCTATTAGTATACTACTCGAAGTCCAGGACCGAAGAAGTGAGTACCCGACACACGATATACATACTAGAGATACGGAGTCAAAAGAGTGGACATTTCACCCCTATTGTCATTATTGGACCGAGACTCTTAGTGTCCTCTGTTATGTACATTTCGGGAGTCGTACCACGACCCGTGTCGTAGTCACGAGACGACCATCGACGGGTGGGAAATGTCTACCCCACCGACCACCGGTGTAGAGGGTCTCGCAGAGCCGAGGATTCCCCGTCCGAGGTGAGGAGACGGTACCACGTGTGGAGTGTGTCCGAGAGTTCGACCAACGACCCGACCACACCACTCGTCTCACTTGTCAAGGATTCCTTTCTCGGGACACGGAGTCCGGGAGTAGGGTGGACGACCCCGGACTAGGGTTCGGTCCCCTCCGACACACGGGTCGTTCACGGGTTCCAGCACAAGGGCCCGGTACGACGGTGGAGACTGTACCTGAGTGTGTACGTCCTTGTCCCTGTCGTCTCTTCCGGTCTCCGACTGGAAATTCTAGTCGAAAGACCACTGTGCCCGTCCGTAAAAGGAGTAGGTTATTTCTCGTGGGCTCCCTTTCACTGGTGTGAGTGCCTCCCCGACCCACTCCTTTGTCTCCCAGGGACTGGTGGGATGGGTAGGGAGAGGGGTGTGTGTCCGAGACGGACCCCCACCGACGGTGAAAGCGGTTGTCTGGTCTCGACTTTTCCGACGACAAGATCGAAACGGGGCACGACCCGAGGACCCACTACCCTGTGGAGTGTTTCCTCGCGAGAGGAGGACAACGGGATCTTCTCAAAGACCGTCGAATCTCTCGCCTCGAACCTTGAGGGTCCGTCGGACGAACGACCCCAGAGCGGACGGCGACTGTCCGTCTCCGAGGGAACAGGACTCCCCAGGGGCCTCGACCCGAGGGGAGTCGAAGGGACGGTCTAGAAACTAAGAGAGGGGAAGGTCCCTCATTCCGTTCCCGGTGGGTGTGAGACATGACCTCTGAGTCGGGGAGAGAAGTTGACACCCCGAACACACCCGGGTCAGAGGGGTGGTCATTTACTCTCCCAACCTACCACCAAAGAGTTCCGTCCGGGGGCCAACTGTAAGACACCGAGGAGGTCGATGACACTCGGGTCCGACCCGGAGGTCGTGTCCACTCTCGGGGCTCGACGACTAAACCCACATAATAACCGACCGGTTTTTCAAGCAAACCCAAAAGGGGATTGTAGAATCTCTTTTAGGGACTTGTTTGAAGAACCGGTTGAGTTCGTTAAGGTTTTAACCGTAATGAAGTGAGAGTAAACCTGTAGTTTCGGACACCATACCTCGGAGTAATACCGTATTCCACACGGTGGGGTGGACGACTGACCGGTGAATTATTTGTAAGGTCGTGAATGAGGAGGTCTACCGACAACAGTGGTGATTTCGTCCGTGGTTCCCTTCGATCTTCAGACGAGGTTTGGGAAGACCCTTAAAGGGGATCTCGGACTTAGTGTAAGAGATCTTACAGGAATCCCACCAGAAGATTCCTTCACCTAAACTGAAACCCCTTTGTCGAAGTTCAGTAAATCTTGATTCTGACTAATTATTCCATTTATTCACTCGATCCACCCAGTATTACGGGAAAAGTTAGTCTTTACTTGGAACCGACATTTCCTCCCTGTCACTGAACCGGTCCACACTCACGTGCGGGTTCACCCATGTACATTACACACACCTCAAAATTTACCGACACTTCCTTTTAGACTCTCCTCGAAAAAATTTACAAGTCACACCGACTTGTTCTCGTATTTACGATTAAAATACGATTATGAGTTTAATCGTAGTTTCTGTTACGATTAAACCTACAGATTCAAGACTACAGGACAGTCTCTCAAAATAATGACCGTGAGTCATACAACACCCGAGTAAGGTCGCAATCATCGACTACACAAACGGAATTCGATCCCACGTCGGTTCCAGAACGGACTGTGATTCTAGTCCCATCCCTCTCTAGAACTGTAGGGATCAACCTTGGATCTCTCGTTAAATAGAACCTTTATTAGAATATTTATTTCCGATCCGAGACTTTAGCATGTCAAGTTAATGTGTATACACACGAGTCAACGAAGTCAACACACTGGGATACCTGACTTGGGGTGGTCCGAGGAGAGAGGTACCCCTAAGAGGTCCTTTCTTATGACCTCACCCAACGGTACGGGAGGAGGTCCCCTAGAAGGGCTGGACCCCTAGTTTGGGAACAGAGGACTCAGAAGACGTAACGTCCTTTTAAGTAATGGGAACTCGGTGACCTCTTCGGGGTGTCAAGTTAATATCATACCCAATTATCTGAAAACTTCCGACCAGACTTGGGTTTGTTGGAAATTGGAGTAAAGTTACCTTTTCACCCGTGTTTAATTTTTGTGTCTAAACAATGGTCCGTCTCATGTCGAACCCCGAAGGCGACATTGAGTCACCATTTCTTTGGTGGACGTCACGTCCTCGACATCTTCTACGTTAAAGACAGGAACCCAACCCTTCTAGGGGACCTCCTCCCGTATCGTTGGGTGAGGTCATAAGAACGGACCTCTTAGGGTACCTGTCTCCTCGGACCGCCCGAAGTCCCGTGTCCCAGAGTCTCAGCCTCTACTGACTCCGTTGACTCGTGCGTGCGTCTCATATCGGATGGACAATTCAACATCTGACTTAAAGTTCAACGTATAATACTATCTTTTAGATCTTTAATTCAGATGTTGGATAGTCCATCTGTAGATAGAAGGTCTGAAAGGATGAAGAGCGGAAGTATCTCGAACCTTCGTGGAAGTTCTGGTAGACTAGGGTGGGGGAGTAAAATATAAGTGAAGGTAAAATGTAGTCTTACACTCCTACTAACCATGCACAAGATTTGATGTGTCAATTACCCCATCTTCCTCATGTCTCACCAGGTCCCTGCAGGGAACCGTCGTCCGAGGTTCGATTTACAAAAACGGGGTTCCTTTAGGAACTACAACCCCACAACCGAGTAAGAAAACCTCCTGACACCACAAACGTGTTCAGACCGAGGTCTTTACCAGGGGTTCCGTCCGAGTTCAAATCGTCCCCGGTCTCCATTCCCAAAGTCCGTCTCCGTCCTTTCCTGTCTACGATTGTCCACATTTGTTGACGTCATATGTAAGTTAGTGTCAGTCACACGGACACCTGAGCGTCTAGCGACCTCTTCGAGTCTCTAAGTAAAAGGACTCCCATCCTCCACGAGGTCCCTCGGGAGTGAATTCTCCTTCCCACTTGACCCAGACCTCCGTCGGGTCCCCGTTCCGTACTTTTGTTCCACTTAAGTCCTCTCCCCACCTCGAGTGACCCCGACCACCCGTCCTCCTTACACCACCATCACCCCCCCTTACTAGCGTCCGTCCGCCCCACTCAGTCTCACTGGGACACACAGTCCAATGCCTCGATGTCAAAGCAGATAGAGGATTCGTTGTTCCTTCGGTTCGGGAACTTTCCGAGTCAAGTGGAGACTCACTAACCTTTTTACTTACCTTTTACTCTACTCTCCGTTCCTCCCGTCTATCTTCCGTCCACTTTAACATTTAAGGACCTCCCCACTAGACCCTGATCTCCACGTACCCTTCCTTCTTTTATTTCTGTGACTCCACACACAGACACATGTGGTCGTACACATAAAGAGAATGTATGTGTGAACCACACACAGTCAAATTAAATTTCTACGGTGGACAGACAAGAACCCTCCCTGAGGTCAAAACAAACGAACAGAAAACCCCCTGAGGTCAAAACAAAACAAACAAAACCCAAAAAAAAAAAAAAAAAAACTCTATTGTAGGATTCTCCACTACCATCGTCTCTTGAGGAAAAGAAGGTGGAAGAAGGAACCGTTCGGACCTTCATAAACCGTTGTGACACAGTTCGGGGTTTCAGAGGAAAACTCCAAAGGAACTAGAACCTTTGGGTAGTCCCGTACCCCGACTGGACCAACCCCGTCCTCGTGACCACTACCTCTCCTCCCCCGACACGAGCGAGAAGACGGGTCTACAAACACTCTCGTCCCTCCCTCCTCACGACTTACGGCTCCTCTAAAGGTCGAGCCGTCGACCGACCCATCGGCGACTAGTGCGAAACACCTCCGCCTGAACCCTAAGTCCGAAACAGGAGGCAGTCATCCAATCCAGCACCCACATCTCTAAGGTCGACTCGGGTCTTTACGGCCTTCCCGAGGCGGAAGACGAGGAAGGAAGGTCGACGGGGTAGTCGGGAATGAGGGGTGAGGCGTGGGACAGTGGGGTCCGGGTACTGGGATAGAGACGGGTGTCCCTGTAACCCCCGTTGCTCTGTCACTGGGACGCGGTCTGCAAACACGGACACTCTGGTCCAGGGGCGGTCGAGTAACGGTCGAACCTATCGGGTGTCGAGAGGGTCCACGTGCCCCAGTAGGTCCACCTGCATCGGGGTCGGCCGCCTCCGCCCCGGAAGAGTCTGTAATCTCCGTCGCCAGCGAGTGCCCTCTGGTAGGGGTACCGGAGAGCTCCACCCCGAATCGGGACTCGGTCTTCGTTACCCTGACTACAGTCTACTCGTTCCTGTGACGGAGTTCTGTCCCCGGATGCCGTCTCTCCGAGGGGTCCCCGAGTCCACCCTCTGGACCCGGGGACCCTCCTCGACTAGAGTAAACGTGTCTACGATCTGCATCTACGATTATTTGGCAAAAAATTATTTCGACGACAAGACAGGTACACAGTCAGATATGGCTCGATTCCTCACACCCGGGTACCGGATAGGACCCCTACGTTGAACCGTAAAGACTGTGGGAATCAAGACTCTTCGCACCAACCGTCTAGTGGTCGCCGTCGGGAGTCGTCGAGAATGACGCCCGGCGAACCGTAGTCCTGTCGGAGGTCACGAAGGGGCCGATCAGAGGGGGGTGGGGTCCCACGAAGATGACTGGCTTCGGGAAGACTTCGATGGACCCGACTCCCCCTGACGGGGAAGGTGTCGTGGGGGACTACCTCTCTTTCTCGATTTAAGGAAAGATACCCGTGTGCAAACTCCATTCTTTATCCGACCTGAAGAGACCCTTGTCGTTTTGAGTGAAAGGTCATAACTAGAAGTTTATAGGAACAGTTTCTTAAAAATGCTTTCATTATACACAAGTCACAATTCGTAATTCTTTTATGTCTTTTACCATTTCCTCTTTTATTGTTATTAGGAGTTGAGGGTGGTACATGTCTTTCATTGAATTGTAACAAAGTGTACGACGAACGGTGGTGGGGGGCCGTGGGACGGGTATTTAAGGATGTCTCAATTTATAAGAAACTTTTGTGGTGTCAACCTTTGATCTACCATCTGATCCGGGAGGACCAGGGAGCCTAGAGGCCGACGGCAAGAGTGAGAGGTCGACCACGAAGACGGAGACGAGTCTGAGCCGTCAACCCCACTGAGTCCGGAGACGGGACCCGACAGACAGTAGGTCGATGTGAGACGGTCGGAACTCCAAAATTTCTGAGGGGTTCAACATACACAAGGAACTTGGGGTTTGAACACATAAATGACGGCAGAGTTATAGAAATGTTACACTGACAGGTTACACCGACAGAGAATCTGTGGGGTTCATATTGTCCAGACTTCAGTCTGAGTACTGGAACGAGGTCGTATACAGAAGGACGTCGAAGGGGAGGATGTAGTCTTTTACCGTGCAGGTAGAAAGGTCAAAGAACCGCGGTTTGAAAACCTCAGTGGGAACTGAGGAGAGGAAGAGAGTATTGGGTGTGACCTAGACAGTCGTTTAGAACGACCAAGATAGAGAGTATCCACAAGTCGAAGACCGGTGAGGAGCAGCGGAGGCGTCCGTGGTAGGACGAGTTCGACGAAAGGAGGGAGTCGACCTGACAACGTCAACGAAGGATTAATAAACTGAGAACAGGACACTGTGGGACAAGTGTGTCGTCGGTCTTGCTCGTCCACCTGGTCTAGCACAGTCAGGAGATGAGTTTCGGAAGGCGACGACGACGACGATTCAGCGAAGTCAGCACAGGCTGAGACACGCTGGGGTATCTGCCGTCGGGTAGTCCGAAGGGGCAGGGACCCTAAGAGTCCGTTCTTGTGACCTCACCCCACGGGAACGGAAGAGGTTCGGAAGGTGACGTGGGGGAGTTTAGTTTCAGGAATCTCACGAGACACTGAGGCGGGAGGGAGGGGAGGGGCGGGGTCCGAGTCAGGTAGGTAGAGTGACCGGGGAAGGATGAACCTGTCACACTCCGTGTGAGGCCGAGGTGCTCGAGTCACCCGACGTGAAACGGACGTCTGAAGAAAGGGCGCACCGGAGTGCCGGGTACGGGAGAAGAAGTTCTGAGTGAATTGACAGTGGTAGAAGGCCAGAAGGTAAGATAAAATTTCAACGTCGTGGAAGGTACAAACGACAGGGGGGAACAAGAAGTGAAAAGAGGTCTCACGTACAATGGTACACTACAAGAAGATAACTTAAAAACATAGCAAACAAATAATAGATTAAGACAGATGGTGATGACGGGGTAGGATCAGGTTAGGTGGTACAAGGTAGTGAACCTAGCTTCGAGGTCAAGAGGGCGTTCGGAAACGGGAAGGGACAGATAAGAGTTGAACCGTCGGTCCCCTACGAAAATTTACAGTTAGTCTAATACAATGGTTAGACGAGTGTGAGGGGTCACCGCGGAGTGGAGAGTGTCTTATTGTCGATACCGATGAAGTGGAAAGAACAACAAAGAGTTTCGGAACTGTAGTACCGGAAGCCTGACTGTCAAAAGGGACGAACCGTGTAGCAAGGGGACTATAGGTCCACCGTCCATGGGAGGAAACTTCGGACAGGAGTTTATAGTGACAGAATTACCTTCGAAAAGACCGGTGGGTTAAAACAAAAAATAAATAAAAAGAGACACGGTCCAGAAGTGACGACGTACCCGTTGAGAGATCAACACCGAGTTCCCTCCCGAAGAGTGACGTCATCGAAGAGAATAATGTCTCGTACCCGAGATTCGCGCGCTCGAGGTCATCAACGCCGAGGGTCCGAGATCTCGTGTCCGAGTCATCGACACCACGTGTCCGAATCGACGAGGTTCCGTACACCCTAGAAAGACCTAGTCCCTAGCTTGGGTGTTAACAGAGTTAGCGAGTTAGCAGAGGACGTAACCGTCCGTCTGAGAAATGAAGACTCGGTGGTCCCTTCAGGGACCGGTGTGGTAAAATTTAACGTTGGGTGAGAAGAGTGCTGGTGAAAAGGAACGAAATAAAAAGAGGTATTGTGGACAGATGTAGGTTGTATAAGTTATCAAATTGTTACGTAAATAAATAACACAGAGGGGACGGGGTTGACATTATATTTGTCACTAAAAAGATAAATATTTGACATTATATTCGTCACTAAAAAAAGACTAAACCAGAAACAATATACGAGTCTTCGATCACGTACTTTTACGAGTGACTTATGAACGACTCACTTCTTCTTAAACCATGACTGGATACCGAAAGGACCACCGAGTCTGTCATTTCTCAGATGGACATCACGCCCTCTGGGTCGAAACTAGGGACCCAGCCCTTCTAGGGGACCTCTTCCTTTACCGTTGGGTGAGGTCGTAAGAACGGACCTTTTAGGGTACCTACCTCCTCGGACCATGCAATGTCAGGTACCCCAGTGTTTCTCAGCTTGTACTGACCCGTTGAAATGAATACATATTCTTACTGACAGTAGAAGTGTTGTTGGCGAATTCTATCAACCTAACATTAAGGGGGAGATGTCTACTTCTTTGACTCCGTTCCCCGATCCCATGGACAGTTTTTAGTAACTCGTCAGATCTTATCCTACCCTTGGACCCGTCAGACCGAGGTGTCGGACATAAAATAGACTCTGACTTTCGCCGGGGTGTCTCAAGAATTAAAGTGGGAGTTTGAGAAGAAGGGGATCAAAAAGGGTAGAGTAACAATGATACTAGTAGATCAACAAGGTCGGTTTTTGGATGTTTAGTGGGAACTAAGGAGGGATAAGAGCGAGGGTTCCAAGTGAGGTCGTCCTAAAGAATAGTCAAGACACAGGTTTTATATAGCCACAGACAGGAGAGGTGAGTGTGACAGTGACACGAGAAAGGGATGCCTTGACGGTATCGGAGGACCACACAAAGGTGAGAACAAAGACTTATTAGGTTAAAGATGTGTCGGTCACTCGAAAGATTCGAGATTTAATTTAGGACCGTAAGAGGACGAATTTTGGTCTGTCCCGACCATGACTTGAGTACAAGTAGACAAACGAAGAACTTTCGGTCATGAGTTCTCTGTGCATAACCACCCTTCCCTGATCGACGTAATAAGTCCTCCAGTAGTTGGACCCTTCTGCCACCTGATTACAGGTAATCAACGGTAAAGGTTCAACGACCAATACCTGTTTCCCAAAATTTCACCTCAAAGTCCCCACAAGCTCTACCCCGATACACGTCTTCTCGTTTCAGTCGGGGTTATTATTATTATTTAACCAGTACACCACAAGACCAGTCGTGGTAGATCTTCCCAAATACACGGAAATCAAAAGATGAGGTCCGAACCAGACGAGGGCATAAGAATTCCGGTCAGGGACCCTAAGAATTCGTTCTAACAGAGGGTGAGTTGATCAGTAATAGATTTTCGAGATTCTGTACGGTCCCAGTCATCCCTCGCTTCTACGTCCATTCAAAATTTTAGACACGACGACCTCGTCGAATACCGATGTGAAGGTTACGGAAGGGTTGTGGAAATCTTGGTACGTTTCACGATGGGAGTAGATAAACCGGAACGTCGGTAGAGATTGGAGTTGAGGTGGTGAACGGGGACTGGGACGACGGAGTCGGGGTGTCAGGAAGACGAAGAGTTTAAGTGGTCGGAAGATGGATTCGGAACCGTAGACAAGAAGGAAGACCTCCTTGTGAGAAGGGGCACCGTACCGACGGGGAGTAAGAAGTCCAGAGTTGAGTCTACAGTGGAGGGAGTTTTCTCTCCCCTATATACATATGGATCCTCGGATCACCCGACGACAAATACCCCAGTGTGTCTCAGCCTGTGCTGACTTCGCCGCGTCGTCGTCGTCGTCGTACCGACTAAGTACAACTCCAAACTGTCTTTTCTTGTTTTAAGACTTTTCGTTAATAGGAAGTTAATTTTTTATTTATTTTTAAAATTTTTTTCTACAGCGAAGGAGTATCTCGAGAAGAGATAGGTAGTTAGACTAAACAACCAATGGAGGTCAGAGAATTCATATAGTGGGATAAAATAAAACATAGGATGAATCGTGAATAACAAATTGTAGTTACACGAACAAACAAGTAATTTAAGAGAAAAGAGATTTTACATTCGAGGAATTCTCGGATAGACAGACAAGTGTGGGTCCTGGGTCTTGTCCCAGGTCGTGTCTCGACGTCCACAAACGATGAATGTGTGAATTTTCGTTGTTGAACGTTCTACATTGAATAGTAACAAGGAACTTATACACCTCGTTTGAGGTTATCAACATGACAAAAAATTATTTTTACTACACTAAATAAACTAATTAGAGGGTAAGAATCTTTAAATTCAGAAGGGTTTCAAAATGATTAAAAAAAGAGTTAATTTTTTTTTAACCTCATATCAACTAAATGTCACAACAATTAAAGATGACACGTTGTTTCAGTAAGTAATATGTACATATACATGTAAGAAAATTTATAAAAGGTAATATCAAATAGTATCCTATAACTTATATATCGAGGGACACGATATGTCATCCCGAAACAACAAAAAGACAAGATATATATGATCAAACGTAGACAATTGGGGGTCTAGGGTCAGGTAGGGAGGGGAGGGGAGGTTGTTTTCAAAACGATAAGATTTATCTCGACATTATTTATAGGAACATGTTCTTTTATTTAGAAACCCGAGTAAATTTTAATAAAGGAATTCTATTGGGGGTCTCACTCTTAATAATACGTTTGTTGTAACTTGTGTAAATTCCACCAAACTATGTGAAATAATCAAAGGTCTTTATGTAGTCATAGAGAAAAATAACTTGAACCCCCTTTTACACTCTCGAATTCTAAAGATTGTTGAAACATTGAACGAAGTGTAAATAAGTGAAGTAGGACCAGGAGACGTACATAGTCTTGAGTTTTTACGAACTTTAGGAGTTTTTGTTTTTGTTTGTGTTTTTTTGCCCTTCCGTTACGATAAGAAGTTTGTCGATCTCGCTTTCTTTGTTTATATACAACTCGAGGATGACATTCAATTCGAGTTTGACCCACGAAACACCCCTAGTAGAGGAAAAAAAAAGATCCCCACTCGTAGTCTTAGGGATAACAGGGTCAAATTAAACAAGAATCCGGAGACCGAGGGGAGGGTGATCTTACCTTCCCGTTCCTGGAATAGAGACAATGAGTGCGACTAAGTATCGGACACTGTATGATCCACAAGTAATTTATAGACAACTTACCTTTTACTTGATTTAACCTCCCACTACCCCGCAGACCTCCGAATCCTCACGTCACCTACTAATACAAAACCTCTTAAACACCCTTCTTACGTACTCCCTATTGATCAGGTCGAGACCCTTCTGTATTAACCCATGAGTCCCTCTCGACTCATTACTGGTCGACTCGTTTTGAGAATGACCTTAACATGGAGTCGTTTTCATGATCCCTTTGCATAAATTATGGTAAATGTAAAATATACTAATAAAGGAAATGTAGTAGGAAATATTTTGTCTTACGGAAAGAATTTTTTAATTTCTACATAAGAATCAAAACCGAAATTCTTTAAGTGATCTTCTGAAGGAACCACCGAGCCACCATTTCTTAGGTGGACGGTTGTGTCCTCTGTGTCCAAGTTAAGGACTAGGTCCTTCTAGGGTGTACGGAGCCTCGTTGATTCGAGTACATGGTGTTGAAGACTCGGACTCGAGATCTCGGTCATGAGACGTTCGAGTTTGTGGTGTTGGTCTCTCACCGGGGACAAACCGTGATCTCTTTCAGGTGTGTATCGTCACTTCTGGGTCATGTCGGGGTTTATTTTAAAAAAATTTTCTTAAATTATTCTTTAGGTGATCTCAAAGACTCCCTCCGAACCCCTCTATTGATGCTCCCCAAAACACCTCCATCAGTTGTGTACTCGGTGTCTTCTACTTTCAGTTCGGGTGCTCCGTTCCTGCTTCCCGATTAGGTCATACACGTTTCGTGTTCTATACTCTGTTGAACCATATAGGACTTTACGTTCGTCAAACTTCTCCTGACCGAATATGCACGTACTATTCACGTTTCACCGTTCCTTACACAATCTTCTCCACTTAAATAAGTCTAGTAATTTTTGGGAAAGCGGTATAAAACCTCGAACCTGAAAGAAAGCTTTTATTCCCCCTCGAAAGTCAATCCCTACTACACTAGTTAAAACGTAAAGTGGTCTAAATACTACTTCCGTTGTACCTTTTCTTTAATCCTCAACCCGACCTCTACCCTTCTGATCTCAGAAGAGTTATACTCTCTGTCCCTTGGACGACATTCTATGTCTGACACTCGTACCTTTTTTCTCCCCCATTCAAACTTCCAAGGTAATCTTCATCTTGACTAATCTGAACCACTCCCTAATCTAAACCTCTTGTCTCTCCTGTTTGAATTCCCGTTACAAGAACAAAAGACTCAGTACCCATTTCTTTGTACAGTACGTGTCTTTATGTCTCCGGTCCTCTTTCTTGTCTTAAATTTTATCTTCCATTAAAAGTCAAAAGTAAGACCGTATATTTCTCGAATCTTCAAGAAGAGTGAAGACAGGAATGTTCTTCCTACTTATCTTTTAGTTTTTGGTTCTCTTTTAGAACTTACTTCGGACTCCTCATCTTCACCCATGTAGAATGGATGTCTCCTCGTTTTTATTCTTAATGTAATCCCCTTAAAGGACCACCAGGTCACTAATGCTGACACACGAAAGTGACAGTCCCGGTCTAAGTTAGGGACCAACCCCTTGATTCTGGGGCGTTGGGTACGTCCCGCCGGTTTTATTATTATTGTTATTAATGTAGCCTGAAGAAGTCTTTGGTACGTTCTTCTCTCGTGTCATTTTACAGATTTCACAACTTCTTTTTTTCAGGTAGTTGGATCTGAAGACAGAGATTGTTCTAAGAGAGAGTTTTCACTTCCTCAATTGTGAAAAAGTCCGTTTGTTTTTAACTCCCTCAAACGTCGGTCTAGACTGAACGTTCTATACGATTTTCTTTCAGAAGTCTTTTCTTCCTTTTGCTGTATCCGGTCTTTGAGTCTAGATGTATTTCCGTCTTGAAATCCCTTTTTTTATTTCCATATTAATTTTTCGGTCCATTGATCTTAAAGTATCTACAGGCTAAACTCATGAAACCTTGAAGGTCGATCTACAGGGCGACCGTCAGCTTACGTACCGAGACGTGTCTTCTGACTAGACCNTGTCCCTCCTAGAGATTCTTTCCTCTACCGGGTACCTTTCCCATCAAAGTGGTTTAGGGACATTCCGTCAGTCTCGTCTATTAATTAAGTCTTTTGTTTCTTATGTGTCACACACAGTTCCAAGACAGGGACCTTTATTCCTCTCTAGGGTCCTTCCCACTGTTCCTCTTTCTGTTCAATGTACTCCTCCGACTACCCTCATTCGAGTGTTGTCTTAAGGTTTTGCTTTTAGATACAATAATAAAAATCGTGATGTGCGGAAATTTTTTATATAGTTTGTGTCTTCTTGTTTGTTTTAATGGATGTCAGAGTGGTAGATCTTTTTTCAATTGTTAGACTGCATAAAAAAGTTTGAAACATAAAATAAAAAATTCCCGCCCGCGGGAGAGGACAAGACATTTTTCTCGGCTTGAGAATGACCTTCGGCGCGTGGCGGTCCCCTTCCGAAACGTCTGTGACCATACCCGCGACCCTAAATTCCTTAGCCTAAACTCTCCGACCTCTGCTACCTCTCCCTTTCACCGTGCTTGGAGGGAAATGGCTGATCTTTCCGTTCAGAAGTTTCTTGCTTCGCGAAAGAGACGTTCGAGGGGCTTTATTACGTGGCCAACCCCCGCCTCGGGTCTGCGCGCCAGGGGAGGTGGGGCTTCGACAGCCTTCACGCGCCTTCGCTCCCGCCCCTGGTCGTCGCCGCGGCCTAGACGGGCCCGCACCGGAACACTGCGCTGCAGTGCATCGGGGACAGACCGCCGGGTAACCAAGCGTTGATGGTGGGAAAAGGGCCCATCCTCTTCACCAGCGTCTCGGCCTTCGCTCCATCGGAAGCCCAAACTCTGTCGCCGCCGCAAAGTCCGTCTCGCCAGATCACGGTCACCTCGACCGGTCGAAGAGGTAAGCCCGAGGTAGGGCTCAACCTCTCTTTGGGGTCCTAAGACCACCAGGAACCCTCCGCGTCTCACCCTATCGGTTCATAGGCAACGTCTGACTTTATCGCCTCGGTCACTTCCGGTGGCCTTTGGGGCGGGGACCCTCCTCAGCTCTTCGGCGCGGCTCCTCCATCCTTGGGTTTCTCTGCCGGGGACCCCACCTCAGGTGGACGGTACCGGTGTGGGGGCCCCCGGCCAGGGCGACGATAAGCGAAACATCGTCGACGGTCGACCGCTCAGTAAGCGCCTGCGACGCACCTCGTAAAAGGGGCTCATAACCTCAAAGACGCTATGGACGCGCTACGACGGGGACCGAACCAAGCGATGGCCGTAGTACTTGCGGACACATACCCGGATTTCCGGTTCCATAACCTTGGTCATCCTGGACCATCTCCCCTATCCCCGGCTGACGAACCCCTACCTTGGCCATCCTTTTCCCGTCAAACGAGGCTGCACCCGTAAGACTCGAGTCATGGGAGGTGTCAACCACCACCTCGAGTAGGACGTCCCGGCCAGAACCCGGGTCCAAGATTTACGGGATGTAGTGGTGAAGGGTCTCAGACCTGGACATCACGCCCTGGGGTTTTAGCACTCATTAGGAACTTCGCTCGGGATGGGGCCAATTGTGGACTACGTCGTCTCAACGAAGAGTAGGACCAGTGACCTAGGACCACGGGGAATGGGCAAACGGAAGGAATGGGAGCTGTCTGTTTCGTCCTAGACTCCTTCTATAGCCTCCGAGTCCTTTGGAAAACGGTCGTCCACTTCGTCGACCGTCTTCGGGGACGACTGAACCGAAGCTTCGACGTCCATCCTGACCGACGAAACCTTCGTCACCACATCGACAACCGAGATCGGGAGAGACTGGACGACGAAAAGGAGGACGTCCTTGAACTTGTTCTCATACCCCTTTGAAAAGACCGTCGGTACCTTTTCGACAAAAAACTTATAAACACAGTCGACCTTTTTCGTGACGGATGCGACGTCCGTGTCGTCCAAAACAACCCCGTTTTGTGTATTCCTGTCTTACGACCCCACCGCCCACCCCAACATTGTTCCGGACACCAGAAGTATTAAGAGAGGGAAGAGTGTCGAAGTCCTACACGACTCGACCTACGTCGGACCTCAAAGACAATGAAGAAGAAAACAGAACTCGGTCATACCGCACCTGTACCCCACCGGTGAAGGTCCATGGTCCTGGTACACCCTCTTGATTCTTAAATCCCCCACCTCACAAATCGAACTCTGGAAAACTCTGTCGGGTGACCTTCCCAATGTACCCAGACTCCATATTCTTTGGTTTGACTAACCTACACAATCTTAAAATCGAAAAATTCCTCGGAACAAAAGAAGAAGTCTCACGAGACGACGACTAAGTCACTTGTGTTGTCTCGGGAGTCTTGTCTCAGGAGGAGTCGTTGGTTCTGGTCGTGAGGTGCTGGGAGACGGTTTTCGGAGAGGACCGGGTGACGGAGGAGTCCCTGGTCGGAGCTCCTTCGTAGGTCTTGGAGACTGGCCGGTAGTAAAGTTAGACCGGGGAGATCCGGCCGCTTCTTAGGTCAGGGTCACCCGTGGGTGATCGTCTCCGGTATTCCTCGCGGGGTGTCAGTACGACGAGGGGAAGTCCCTACACCCAAGTGGTCGGGTCCAGTATAGATTCGGACCCTTCTCGTTTCTACCGTGTGTGTGTCGTCTAGGTCGTCCACGACACCCGTGGTCCCGTGGGAGGTGGCCCTTCAGATCCTCAGGTAGGTTCTGGGACCCCCCTTCTCCAGACTTCCTCTTAGGTTGACTGAGTAGACGGAGCCTCGTTTTCCTCACTCATCTTGTCGACGAAGAGGGATGATCGTCGTGCACGGGACGGGCGAAAGGAAAGTGGGACAGAAACGAACGAGGGTGGAGTCCTTGACGGTGTACCTGACGGTGTACCTTGGTGATTCTGAGAGTAATAGTGGCGGATCCTTCAGTCCATCCATAGGACTCAGTCTTGGTCTAGTTTGTCGGAAGAGAGGACCCCTGAGGACTCCTAGACACAAGTGACTCCTCTCATGGACCTGAGAAGAAAGGAGGGATGTCACACAGGAGGTAGAGACATGTCGAGACTGTAATGGTATCCCCTGGACCAAAACCTGAGACTGCTCCTTCTTCTACCGGTCTCCCTTCCTTCTCATTCATCCTTTCGACCCTTCCCCCACCCACCCGTCTTGTTCTGTCTTTCACTGTACGAGATCCTATACCTCCCGAGTCCCGTACAAAGTTACTACTATCCTAGAGGGACGAGGGAAGAGACGTCCTTAGAGACCTTTTGATAGTCTTCTGTTTCAAACTGTGGGACTAGGGGTGGAAGACACTTATGGATGGGAGAAGACCGGGGTCGTGACACAGATAGGGGAAGGGACCGACATGTCTGTCAAGATCTGAGGACACTATTCTGACTTTACGGGTGCTGTAAGACGGACAAAGGAAAGAGAGTATGTCAAATCACCCCTATTTCATCTTCGGACCCGAACCCAACGGACTGATATTACGACTTCAATGAAACATTACAAACTATTAATTTAAAACCTAAACAATTTTGTCAGAACTACGTTCCTTCCGCTTACTTCGGAAGAGATTCCAGTCCCATCCAGTAAGAAATCTTTGTGTTGGTCGGAGAGACCCCGACCTTCGCCTAGGAAAACGGTAAAATGAAGGGAACCTCTCATAACAAGTCTGTACGGGTTAATGGTCCCGACTCTCGGACCTTCTTTTTAAAGGAAAACGAGAAGACTTTTATGAGACACCAGACTACGGTCTTATATGAAACATTTAAGAGTACGACGGTCCAAGGAACCCCCATCACCGAGATCTTACCTCTATAAAGTACCCTTCCCATGAGTGACAGGGACTGAGATGACCCAGTCACGGCTGAGGCGAACGGGACCCCATCGTGGGTCTACGGTCGGAATACGTCTTTTGGGGTCTTAGAGTTTCAGTAACCCTAGAGAGAAATAACTCCATAAATTTCATACATTTATGAAGGTGCGAAACATCTATAAGTTTCCAGATAAATTACTTAGACTAATTGTATTGTACTAAGATTTTCGTATGGAGATGGTCTTGGTTCCGGTGTATTTTGTAAATACATACTTAGTCGGAGAGAAGAAAAATTAGTAGAAGTCTTACGACCCAGGGGTCTAAGGGTGAACTAAGAGAGTTGAAGGAAAAGAGTCGGACGGACGGAACGAAGGAGGGGTGACTCACGGGAGCCGTAAAACGTACACGTCTATCTCTTCATGTCTTAATGACGTCCTCGGCAGTCCTCCTATCCTTCACTGGTTCATTATCGGAGTCATCGACCCTACTCTCTCCCCGGGTGCACCCTCGGGACAGCATCTACGATCTCGGGACCCTCCCCTCTTGACGAGTCCAGATCGAGAGCAGTGACTTCTAGCCTAAGTGGACGACCCACTGTGCCTACTTCCATCAAGAGCCCGAGTCGAGGAAGTCGAATCGACGAGGGTGCATTCACGTCCACCTCGCCTACGGAGGTTCTTACAGAGCCTACCATACAAGGTGTAGGGGAAATTTCCCGTGGAGGTGACAGAAAGGAAGACTCCGGGAATCTCCTTCTTTTCGAAAGAATGGAAAAGAACGACCTAAGGAATGGGACCAGAGATCGTAAATCAGGAAGGGACAAGTAGTGAAAAGAAGGTTCTTGACATGATAGGTAGAGGGTCGTTGGCACTCAAGACGGTAGTGGGAACAACCTTTCAGTATGAAAGGTTCTTGGGAACCGGAGACCGGTGGTGTGGATGGACATGAGTCGGTGTGGGGGCCGTATGAAGAAGTACCGGTAAAGCCTTGAGTACGGCATCTTCTCGAACATGAAGGACGGTAAGGAGAGCTACTCGAGTGGTGGACTGAGTGACACGGGTCGGTCGTACGGCGGGTCGTAGTGCTTCAGTCGGGGACGGGGACGGTCGTGGTCGCTCTCCCATTCTCTACTTTGACCGGGTCCACGGGTTTGACAGTGGGAGTCTTCGTTGAGTGTGGTTCAAAAGTCCGGACTGTTACTAAGACCGTAGAAGGACCAAAACAAAGGAATCGACAGGGTATTGGGTTCGCGTGTCCGGACGAGACGGGACTGAAGGAGTCATCCGGACTGAAAAGGTTCTTAAAGTTTTTCTCAGAGACGGTCCGAAGACGAGAGACGAAAAACGACGAAAACGGCAGAAGACCAGTGGAGAAAAATGACACGGGTCGGTTTGTTCTGAGTGAAGTTCACAGAGTGAAGTTCTCGTTTCCAGAGGGTGAAGTCACACTCATCCCTATTGGGTCCTTCGACCTTTCATGTCTAGACGTCGGAATGAGGGGTCTCGATCTAGGACACCTACACGAGACCCCGAGCCCGGAGATGAGGTAGGTCGTCAGGTCCGCTACCACGTCTACCAGGACCGGGTGTAAACCTCTCAGACATAAATCTCAAAGTCCTACAGGGGACGACTGGACGGGGTCCACTGTGGTATCTGAAGACCCAGGGATCAGTATAATATTTTCTTGTCGAAAGAACCTGAAGGGATCGGACTAGGAGTTGGGTGAGGTCACAAGAACGGACCTCTTAGGGTCCCTGCCCCCTCGGACCACCCGACGGCAGATACCCCAACGTGTCTCAGCCTGTGCTGATTTCACTGCGTCGTCGTCGTCGTCGGACTAGGATCTGGGAGTCTCCACTGAGTAGGAGAAGATGTCCTAGGAGGAATACACGGGAGGAATGGCTTTCGGAACCGGTGTAGGGGTCCTGTCGACGTCGGAGGTAGGACGTTTCATTCCTCGTGACACTTCTCTGCCGTGCCTACGGGGTTCGGGAGATCCTCCAGGGTCGCCGGGTCGAGTCACGACTGTCCCTGGGTCCTTGGGACTAGGTTTGAGATGGTCTTGGAGGTCTGCACCCACTCTTGGGTCTACAAACCGTCGAAGTATGGGATGGGACGGGAACTGGAATGCCTTTACTACACCGGAAACTCCGGTACTCGTCGTAGACGTGTGAGGTAGTGACGTGAATCGACACCTATGGGCTGAGGCCAAAAGAAGGCCCACCATGTGTGTCTCGGACTCTTCTTACACTGTTCTTACTCCTACTTCAGGAGGTGTCCACAGCCGGTGACCTCCCCACTGGTCACGGGGGTCACTTGGTCGAATGGGCCAGGTTAAGGGTGAAACTACTACAGTCGGGGTCGCTCCTAGTCGAGAAGGTGGTAAAGAGGACAATGGTGTAAGGGACGGACCCTGTCTTGGTAGTTTTGTCGTAAGAGTCCCAGTCTTTCTCTCTTCCGGTACACGAAGGTCGTAATAATGTTTCTTCTCAGGGACCCAAGGGGAAAATCTACTCGGTGAGTGAAGTTTCCTGGGACGAAGGGTTCGACTCCAGTCCCCCACGCACCGGTCACAGTCACAATATGACCCCATTTCACCCCCAGGTCGACCTTATTCGAGTGTGGTCTAAATGTCTAGATAGAGGGAGGGGTGGTTCTGTGGGTTTGCGTAGGACACGAATCCGACGATGCAGTACTTTGGAGAGACCGAAGTCCCCTTCACCCTCCTGAACCATTACATCCGATTCATGGGTGGATGGGTCGACATAAACGAAAACTACTTATCCTGTCTCTCTGGGGTGTTACGACACTTCTTTTGTTCCGGAACAGTAGTGAGGGGATTCGAACATTTTTTTATTTTGACGTAAAGTACATTGGGGAAATTACATTCTGAACATAGACAGGTACAGAAACCCGTCCACACATACATGGTCTCTCTACACGTTACGTATTCACAAGGTAACACCAAACCACTCACTGTAGCCCATGACCTAAATGTTCTGGCACATAGTTCCCAGTCTCTGTTGTCGTGACCGGTCATTTGTTTGTAGATTTTGCCCCTTCGCACCTATTGGTGGGTCACGGCACTAATTCACCTGACCCTTTACGTCATCTCCTCTTTCCTTGACTATTGTTTTATCTCACCGTCCTTCTCACCTCTTCCTCTCCGTACCTGGGTGGTCTCCCGTTGTCTGTATGGTACTACCACACAAGTCCCTTCGCGAAGGCGTGTAGGAAGTGTTTAAGTTGTTTCACAAGTCTCATCGGTAACCGGTGCAGGTCCGTATGTATGAAGTGGACCCCTTATCGCAAGTCCTAGACAAGGTCGACGAGTTTCAGACTTCTCGGACACGGACTCGACCGTCGGTCTACGACACTCTCTTTGTCCCGGTACTCGTACAGTCTCCGTTGTACCGACCAATCGGTTGCCCTCACCCCTCCAGTCCCAACCTTCGGTTCGTTTTCCCTAAGAGCCTTCTGACCCGATTCCTTCCCTAGTTCCCTCCCGGTCACAATGGAGTTCTGTCAGTCCTAAGACCGATCGTTTGAGAAAGGTGACGAGCTCCGACATCACAAATACCTGTCGTCACTTCTCCCTCTTGACCCCTCTTCTTTCTCGCAATTTTTCCTTTCTTGAACAATCTTGGTGAAAGAGACCTTTGTCTGGAAATATAATAGGATAGACTCCCTGTTTTCCTGACTTCAGACCTTTTTCGTTGAACTTCTACAGTCACCAACTTGACTCTGGAGTCAAGGTGATAATAAGAGGGATGTTTACGTTAACACGAAAAGGTATATTCGATCATGAACGGATTGTGAGGGTGGTTTCGTGATTCAGTAGACCTAACCTAAAGTGGACGGTCGCGCACATCACGAACTGAATTTTCCACTGTTCCTGTTCGACACCCACGTCACCCTATTCGTCGTCTGTTGTCTCTTGGTACTTTTCCGACCTGTCTCTCACAGACGGACGTGACTGAGTCGAGGAGGAGGATACTGTTGGATCATATCTTGATTGGATAAAAACCATAAAAGACAAGGTAAATAGTCGTCATTAAGTCACTCGGATTTACGAGTGTTTTAGTTTTTTCCATTCCGGAATTCCAATTGTCGGCTATTCCATGATGGGAAAGAGGTAGAGGCGATTTCATTACCTGTTTACCCTGAAAGGGCCACCAGGTCCCCAATTCTGAGTGAAGGGTGCGTCCCCCACCCAAGCTAGGGACCAGGGTGTACGAAGTTGTGTACCGTGGGGGCGGGGGGGTTTTTTTCATTACCTACCTAAAAGAATTCAGTACCTGGTCGGACTTTTCAGACAAAGTCGGACAAAGTCAATTGGTTCAAGTTCCGATCTTACTGAGTAGTCTGAATACAAGGGATCGAGTTTTTTAACGTCTGTTGTAGGGTTATGTTTCCGGTGACACTTACGACGACAAACACGAAATTTTCACGTCTGTAAGCTTATTTGTTCTGTCGTCAACTCTTTCGTGTTTAGAACGTTGACTATTCTCTAGGTTCCCTCAGTGCGCAATCAGTCGTCATTCCTTCACGTGTACGATATGAGTCTCTAGTAGTTGTGATGGGTCGATTTCGACGATGACTTAAGACGAAAGAGTCTTGTGACGGTGGTTGTTTCTTTTTAGTGAGATCTTTCAGTAGTGTGGACCCTCTATAGAACCGTATCCCACCGTACTATTTATGCAGGTTAATGTATGGTTCGATCCCTAGATCGTTTTCCAGGAACGAACGTAGGTTGGAAAATTAATAATGACTCTACGGACATAGAGATTTTAGACTGAAGAATTCGCAAGTAGTCGTCTTTGTTTTTAGGTCAGAATTGTATTTCGTAGTTCTTTCAGGGTCGTTCCAGGTATACAACATCCTGTAGACAATTGTGACTTCAGTCTAAGTGGTAAGGAATTGAGATGACCTATCCGGTCCACCTGTTGCCCGTTGTCACCCTAACGATTCGTCTATCACTTACCGTTGTCATTATACCATGATTTCGACGTATTGATACTTGGAGGTTCTTTACTGTCGTCTATAAGGTCTTTCTGAATGTCGTTAGTCTTTGTCTTTCCCTCAGCTTCAGGAATTCCTATTCTCGGTGTCCGTCGTCGTCTTAGGTAGTTGGTCCCGATGTACCTATTGGTCTCCTCACATATGTATATGTGAGTCCTATGGGTTTCATTGATAGGTGAAGAGTCGATGTTCATATCTTCGTTCATTATATTGACTGTCCTCGTCGTAGAAGGTAAAACTTTTGTTCGTTATTGGACATATTCTTTTTGTAAGGTAAAACCCGTGTAGGGTCTTGTGGGTCCTTGGATCCTGAATTTTCCTTCCAAATTTTTTTTTTTATCATCCGTACTTTCTTTGATTTAAAGAAGAGAGATCCTAAAAGATCAACCCTTAAAAACTTACGAGTTTGATATAAATCAAAGACCTGATTTTGTCACTTACGACTCATAGGATTGTCATCACATTTCTCTCTACGTACACCAAACATCTCCCACTAGACCCATCACCCTTTTTAACCGTCCTACAAATTTTGCGACCTGTCCTCTTTTCCCTTCAAAACAATTTTACCCACGTTTTGAATCGAAACTTAGAGGGATTCAGTCTACCGGTAAATTTCAATAGTCTATTTCTCCGGAATCATGATAACGTCTTTCGTCATTTAGTTCGTAAGACTGACAATTAACGGTCTCGACTGGACCCTACCCTCATCCCTACGTCTATGGAGACGTCAGTCGGGTGTTTTGTGGTACTCCTTCCCCGTACTCCCTTCAGGATGGAATGTCTCTTGGAACCGGTAGAGTTTCCACGGGTGTCATAGGTATAACCGTCGTTATTACCCCTAGGGTCACATGTAGACGAAACTCAAGGCTTTACGTTTCCTAGAACACTCTAGGTGGACGTCTACGCTTGTCCTTTGGCTCGCAAAGTGAGTAGGTTTTTGTTCATGACGTCCTCTCGTTTTCGGTCCTCAGGAAGGGTCAAGTCCGGGAGGTTCCTCAACCCTAGTTCTTTCTCGTTGATCCTTTCGTCCGAGTGGAGTGAAGCTCTGAATTCCCATGACGCAAACCCGGAGTTGTCCTGTAGAAACTTTAGGTCAAACTGCAGCAACAGCTACACTCCGTACCGTCCCTGGAATTCTATCGTTACTTAGACTCCCAACCTTCCATCCTTTTCAGACCCTCTCCCATCGATTCAGTCGAAGAGAAATCCAGAATTACGGGACAATTTCGACCCACCGAATAGAGAGAAGGATCGAATTTATCACCTTTAGACCCGTAACTGACTCCATGTCAGGGACTTCTTACAGTGAAGTCTGGGTACGCCAAAGTGAAAGAGAGCCACAGAGGTTGTTTACCAACAACCCCTCTTGACCCTACCTCAGCACTCACTGGGATTTTACCACGTAAGAAATGGGGTGGTGAGAAGAAAGACGGTGGGAATGTTTCTGGTCAGACCCCATTCCCCGTCTAAACCCTCACTCTTCACCACCCAAAGAGTATTTAGTCGAAGGCCCTATCCCCATGAGTGAAGGACAGAGGCACTAGGCCCACCGTCAACTGGTTGCGAAGAGAGCGAATTGGTGTCGGAGCGCGTCGGGGCGACTCGGAACACCCTATTGTCCAACCCGATTAAACGGCGTCTCGTGATCGTTGGTTCCTTAAGGCCGAAGCCACCGTCGGCACGTTCCGGAAGACCCATTGTCAAGTGTGTAACTCCTACGGCAGCCTAGGGTCCCTGTCTCCTGATGTTGAGGGTCTCATTCTGCGCGCCTCGACGGGGGACCGTACTACCCTCCTCATCAAGCAAGGCGGGGGCGAATAATGATCGGGTTGAGTGACCCCTGAGAGTCTTAACAGTAGAGACGACACTGATTAGACCGACGGAAAAATGAAAGAAAAAAAGAAAGTGATGCGGTGGCTTTGCTTTGCGTCTTTATAAGGACTCGGAAAGGCTTTGGGGAACCTTTTTTCCTCCACCCCCTCACGCTCCGTCCCCACCTCGGACCGTCACTGGGCCTTCGTCTTCACTAAGGACGTCCGTCTCACGACCCCTCTCCGTAGCCGCTGGCGTCGCCGTCTTCGTCGTTAAACAGACACACGTCGGGGTTTGACTCTTCTTCTACGATTAATTTCACTTCCACCCTCGTGGTGGTCGGAACGGCTCTGCGTCACCATGACCCGACCGGCGACACGGAATTCCCTCTTTGGCCCTTCCTTTTGGTGCGGAAAGGGCTCGTACCTCCCCCAACTGTCGAAGCCCCGAAGCGCGCTCCCCACTACCCTCCATCCCCCCTCCGGGTTCTCCTGAAACTCTCGTCCCCCGACCGGGGCAGTCCCCTGAGAATGCATGGACGAAAATGAAGTCCCGGCGGAAACAGGCTTCAGAGCGACCAAAATGCGTGGGGGCGCCAGTATCTCTTCCGGATCATTGTAGGACTGGAGGAATAGAGAGCCAAAGAACCTTACTCGAGACAAGAGGTAGGAAGTAGGGGTTCAATGGGCGAAGAGGGTCGGGGATTGCATCCGATGAGGCTCGTGTCGTGTCGTGTCGTATTTTCCCAATCGGATCCCTTGACCCCGGAGGGTCTTTGATCTGACATTCGGAACCGATCAACAACGGTTCTACATTATAGAGTCGGAAGGAAGTCCTTGGTTTCCACCCTCGCACAAGTCAATCGTGGATGGAAAGACTCGGTCGTAGGACCTGATCCGAACTGACTCTGTCCAATAGTCATGGGATCATGCGCTAGAGGTAGGGCGGAGGGTACCAAGAAGTGATTAAGGATTGGGAGTAATCGGGATGGAACGTCAAAGGAGGAAACACGGAATTCTGCCTCCCTGTTTTCGATTGATTGTTCACCACGTCACGTTGCACTTTGAAGAAAAAAATTGACGATTCAGACAGCAATGACGTAGACGAGGAATGACACAAATGGTGCGTATTATCGGTGATTGTAGAAGTCGGGAAGACTTGATGGAGAATCGATTCCTAACTCCGGTTCGTCGTCAAATTTCCAGTAACAAAAAATTGTAAACTTATTACTAAATGTCGAATATCGAGTCAGTCATTTCTTAGGCGGACGTTACGTCCTCTGAACCCAAGCTTAGGACCCAGTCCTTCTATCTAGGGGACCTCTTCCTTTACCGTTGGGTGAAGTCATAAGAACGGACCTCTTAGGGTACCTGTCTCCTCGAACCGTCCGACGTCAGGTACCCCAGTGTTCTCAACCTGTGCCGAATCGTTGATTTGGTGTGTAAAAGTAAAGGAAACCTATTTATGGTTCCTTACCTTAATGACCCAGTACATATTGAAATTTTCTTTGACGGTTTGTCAAGAGGTTTTACACCGTGGTAAAATGTAGAGGTGGACGTTACTCATTCGTAAGATCGACGAGACTTGGGTAGAAATAAAATCGACAATGTCACCCTCACTTTACAATGGAGTCAGTCCAAATTTAATTAGTGACAACCAGAAGGGAGTGGTGTCGTGAAACAGTGACGTGGAACATAAACCTGCCATTATTAGTCATACCGTAAAGGAACATACAACCAAATAATTAACATACAGAGTAACAGACAACTAACATTTAGAAGTGAACTTTTTCTAACAACTGTCTCCGACTCAGTGAATTAAAGAAAACATAGGGGAGATCACGACTCTCGTCTTACAATTCAAATCCAAGTAGTATCTGGTCAACTTATGGTAAACTATATAAGGGTCCAGTGTTACTAGTCTAAACTCCCTTCTTTGGGTCATACTGTACTAGAAAATTTTGACAAGTCAAAATTTGTCAAAATTAAATACCTGTTAAAGTTTGTATATGTTGTCGTTTCTCTTCCTTATTACGTGGAATACAACAACAAATCAGTGATTCAGTATAGGTCGAGAAAACACTAGGGTACCTGACATCGGGTGGTCCGAGGAGATCCAGGTACCCTAAAGGATCAGTTCTTATGACCTCACACAACGGTAAAGGAAGAGGTCCCGTAGAAGGATTGGGTTCCTAGTCTGGGTCCCTAGTTTGGGTGCAGAGGACGTAACCGTCCGCCTAAGAAATGGTGACTCGGTGGCCCCTTCGCGTTTCGTGGGATATGCGTCGAAGTTTTGATAGTAGAGTACCGGTTAGGATAAAATAAATATGAGTGGTGAAAACAATGAACTATAAAATTCTTCGTTTAGGGTCTACACATCGTACATAATAAACATGTATAAAGTCATAAATAGACATTTCTTCTTAAAAAAAGGATTGTATTGGTATTAATAATGTTGATTTTTTAGTTACTATTGAAGAGTGATAGTAACAGTATAAATAAAAAGTGTTAAACAAACTTAGACCTAGGTTAATTTTAAGTATGCAACACGAACCAACTATTCATAAAATCCGGAGAAATTTGAACATTAAGAGGTAAAGGGAGTAAAAAAGAAAACTTATTGGATCTAATAACCAGGGTATCTCAAAGGACATAAAACCTAAAACGACTGATGTAGGGGTACAACAGAAAATTATATAAAGAAGGGAGAAATAAAGGACAATTAACTATTATTCTAGATCTCCGAGTCAATCAGGACAGACAAGTACACTCTCATTAAGTACCCACCAAAACACTGTAAATGAAGACAGTCCACCAAAACGGAAGGCACTACAATCATCAACGGATCTAGACAATAAAGTAACCTCAAATGTTTTACCCCTATAAGACTAAAATAACAACGAAGGATGCATTCGACCTTACGAACTCGGCACAGGTCGTGTCACGGGTAATCGGGAGAAACCGATAGTTCGTGAACTTTACACCGGTCACTCTGACTCCTTAACTTCAAAATAAAGTCAATAAATAAAATAAACATAAAGTAAAATCAATTTATATTCTTGATTTTGAAATAAGTCGGGAACCCTTTGGAAAATTGAACAAACCTTGTTCAACCATTACATTTAGAAAAAGTTGACATTTTATACTTCAAAAATTTTAGAAAAATTATGAATAAATACACCGACGTAACCCAGAACCAACGTAGTACACCCTAGAAAACAACCCCGTGTACCTGAGGCCGAGTCATCAACACCGTGAGACCGAATCAACGAGGAGCCGTACACCCCAGAATCAAGGGGATGGTCCCTAGCTTGGGACTAGGGGACGTAACGTTCTACCTAAGAATTGGTGACCTGGTGGTCCCTTCAGAGTAGTTGACATTTAATACTTCAAATTTATACCTAGTTCATAAAGTCTACTTTTGAATGGTAGACTTAACTTCACACGATATTCATACTTTACGTGTGTCCTAAAACTTCTAAATCAATCTTTTTTCTTATTTTATATAATTATTAAACGTATATAACCCAAAGTCTTATAATTTTAACGTGGAAATTTTTTACACCGATGATCTTATAAATTATAACATATACACCGACAATGATTCAAAGATAGAGATCATCTGCCACGATGAAACGAGAGTAGTTCCTGTAACAAAATTAAAAAGAAAAGTAGGGTCACACAAGTACCAAAAATGTTTTACCTTTTATGTGTTTTCGTGTTTCTTTCATTAAATTCAGTCGGTATTAGAGTGTTGAGTTCTATTTTCGTGACTATACATATAGGAAAATTTGTAAAACCTTCGCATATTTATGTGCACAACTAAATAAATAAATGTTTTAATCTTAATATGATAATCAGATTTGGGTCAAACTCCTCAGACTAAAAGGGGGACACAGACTTGGTATTAAATAAATTGGAAGTTACCATACCATAAATCTACGACAAAGATCAAAACGTCAAAGTTTTCCAACGTCAGGTATTACCGTTGGGTGAGGTTATGAAAACGGACCTTTTAGGGTACCTGCCTCCTCGGACCATCCGATGGCAGGTACCCCAGCGAGTAAGCCTGTGCTGACTCGCTGAAGTGAAAGTGCAAAGTGAACGTACGTAACCTCTTCCTTTACCGTTGGGTGAGGTCACAAGAACGGACCTCTTAGGGTCCCCGTCGCCTCGGACCACCCGACGGCAGATACCCCAGCGTGTCTCAGCCTGTGCTGACTTCGCTGAGTCGTCGTCGTCGTCGTCAGGTAACAGTATCTATATAAAAACCTGTATAATAACAGGGTCTTCACAACAACGACCCTACGGTATACGGTCTTACGACAGACCTATGTAAGTACCCGAAAACATCAATTAGAGTCTTTGTTCTTTTGGTCAGGATCTGAAAATCTTAAATATTTGGCCATTAAAAAAGTTTGTAACATTTCGGGTTCGTAAGTCGAGAACCCTCCCATCAAGATCCGGAGGACAATCTCAAAAAAACATGAGAAATTTTTAACAATAATTTAGTCTTACTTATAAATTATAGGTATACTATTGCCTTATATAAAAATAATCTTTACATTTATCATGTCTATTTCCCTCTCAATCGAAACCATTTGGGAGACGAGTCAGGATGAGGAGTTCCTATTAGTAACATTCTCTATACATATGAAAATTAGGAAAAATCCATACATACATATATAGATGTACATCTTTCACTATGATTAGCATATAAGAAAATCTAGAAAGGTACAGACACATATTCGACAACGTATTATTTATATAGTAAGATACCCACATGGTATCAAACAAAAGAATAATTATCCGTAATCCGATAAAGATCACAAAACGAAAATACTTTCCACAATGTCATATAAAATTTACAAGGAGAAAACTTATACTTGTTTTTAAAGTTCAAAAAGGGAATCCAATCAATGGATCTTTATCTTAACAGACCAATTCCTCAGAAACATGAATTTCATAATTCTTGTTATTTCACTTTATAAACACCTGTTGTGTCTTAACATATGAAAAGTAAACCAGTCCTTTCTCGGATTTTTTTTTATGGTATATAACAGTGACAGTAAAGTATTTTCCTGTAAAATTGTCGACTTATATAAACCAAAGTCCCGAAGGGTCCACCGTGTCATCATTTCTTAGGTGGACGGTCACGTCCTCTACGTTCTCTGTGTCCAAGCTAGGGACCCCACCCTTCCAAGAGACCTCATCCTTTACGTTGGGCGAGGACATAAAAACGTCTTTTAGTCTCCTCACACCACCCGATGGCAGGTACCCCAGTGTCTCAGTCTGTGTTAGCTCTTCCGTGCGTGTATGAATCGAAGTACTTTTAGAGTGACAACAGTAATACAAAGAGTAAAACTGTCTCTGATAACTTAAAAGTATATCTGGTCGAACCCAACCCCACCTTTGAACTCTTAGTGATAACATTACATAATAAAACGTAGGTTCGTCCAGCTAGGTTCCCTCAATGAGGACGTAAAAAAAAACGGTAAGAGTATCAACTCTTTAATCCAGGATACATTAAAGAAGTACGACCAGGGTATTCACCCTTGGTATACAATAAAACACTAGACGGTGTCCTCACATGTAACTCAGGGTTATGATCTAGTGGACCCGAAGGGTCCACCGAGTCACCATTTCTTAGGTGGACGGTTCCTTCCTCGACCTCTACGTCCAAGCTAGGGACGCAGTCCTTCTCGGGGACCTCTTCCTTTGCCGTGGGTGAGGTCATGAGAACGGACCTCTTAGGGTACCTGCCTCCTCGGACCGCCCGGTGTCTGGTGCCCCAGTGTCTCAGTCTACGCCGAACGTTCGTACACGGTCTAGTCGGTCTGAGTCCGTCACGACTTATACCTCGCTCTTCGAGACCAAGACCCCGGTCTCTTAAACGTAAACCCAGGTGTGAGAGGAAACTGTAGTATCCGAACGAAAAATTGGACAGGTTTGGGGTAAAAGGACTAGATATTTACCAATATCCTTATCATGTATAGAGCAATGAACGTTCCTAATTTACATAACTACGTACGTTCTGTGAACCGTATCAAAGACTGAGAATCTTTCACAAGTCATCCACAACCGACACTAGTATTGTACTAGAAGTCACATAAATCACTCACTTCAGCGAGTCAGCACAGACTGAGAAACACTGGGGTACCTGACACCGGATGGTCCCAGGAGGCAGGTACCCTAAAAGGCCCGTTCTTATGACCTCACCCAACGGTAAAGGAAGAGGTCCTCTAGAAGGACTGGGTCCCTAACTTGGGCCCAGAGGGCGTAACGTCCGTCTGCGAAATGGCAGACTCGGTGGTCACATAAATCGGAAAGGTAATTATAAATAGCTGACGAATATACAGTTTGTGGTATGAAACACGAATCTGACCCTTCTAACTTGTCAGAGACAGGAAATCCTTCAACCTCACATTTAACCTCTCAAACTGTGAATTTTGTTGATCGACATTATAGATAATTTCACGTAACCATTTTTTTTAAATTTTTTTTTTCACGTAACCACTGTTCAGTAGTTAGAATTTCCCAGGGAACTTCCAAACTCTTTCTCACCTTCTCCCCTACCGTTGTTCCTTTTGTCATCTTCGTTTCTTTTACAGGGATTTAATCTGACAGGTAAACGTCAGATCTAATGACATCTGACTACGTCCACCGCGAAATTCTCGTTCCTACCTACCCTCCATTCTAACCTACTTCGTGTCGTAAACATTCACATACCAACACAAAACCCATAGTCGTTGGGAATCGGATACCTTATTCAGTTCTTCTGGTCTCGACGTTAAAATCCTAAGTCCACTTTTAGACCTCTTCTATGTCCTCTTATCTTACAACTCAAGATCATAACGAATTTTTCGACCAGTCTCCACTAGAGATCACAGGAACTCTTACGAAACTTAATAGACTCACAATTAAAGATCGTAATCATGTATTTTGTTCCAGGAAAAGTTTCCTTATGAGAGGAATCCAGTTGAGAGTAACGACAGAATAGGTTTCCTCAATATCATAAGAGTACCTAAGACTAACCCACCCCTTACTCTACTGGACACTCTAATTCTCCAGTTTACCAAATGTCTGAGAAGGGGACAGTTTCAACAAGTATCGGATTTTTACAGACTTTAACCCAGACTCGTTTATGAGGACTGTGAAGTTTAGTTGAAACGACTCTTACACGTAAAGAGTCCTCCCTCAGTTAGGGGGTTCCGATCCGGTCCTACAAAATGGATCCTCTGTTTAACATATGACTTGATATTCTGAATACTTTCGGAACGGATAAAGTCTGCGACTGGCCTTTCCTCTAACTCTAACTGTAACTTGGGTGCCTGTTCCATCACATACGGGTCATGGAGAGGTTCGGATAGAGGGATGTGCACGGAAACGGACCCATACGACTACTTTAATCAGGAAAACGAGAGTACGATATACGTATCGAGAACAAGAAAGGTGAAGGTACCAGGGAGGGGGACTCGTCGGGGACTGATGAACATGGGGATTTCCACCTTGCTTAATTCCTCGCTCACCTCCTCTTTCTCCCCTAAGGTGGTGTCGTCGTCGCCGAGTAGATGTCACCATTTGTCTACATTCATACCTTACCTTTACTTCCATACCACTACCCCAAAAAAAAACCGATACGATCCAGAAACGCCACGACCGAAACGAGATCAACTTCGTGCACCCCAAGAGTTACGGCACTGAAGAGAACAACGTCTCGTGGTCGACGTCCCGCACACCCGAAGTCATCAGAGTTGAGGGCCCTAGATCCCGTGTCCGAGTTGTCGACACCATGTACCCAAATCAACGAAGAGTCGTACACCCTAGAAAGGTCTAGTCCCTAACTTGGAGACAGAGGACGTGACCGTCCAACTAAGAGACGGTGACTCGGTAGTCCCTCCAGACTTTTATAGAGATTAAAGAGAACAATTGTCCAATGGGTATAACGATTAAGGAGACACCCGAAAACAGACACAAGTTTTAACTTTCTTTATAGTTCAATGTCAACCCCCAATCATTTTTTGTATTTTCTACATTAAATAAAAGAGTATACGTGAGCATCTAGAGGTCTCTAGGTACTTTGGGTCCAGTTCTCGCGGTGAGATTTCCCACAACGATTGTTGAACAAAAGGACAAAAACGGAGAAGGACATCCTTACTACTCTTCTGCCGTCGACTGATGTTCTATGATCCACCGAGTCAGGAGGTGGACCACAACCGAGACTCTCCTCCCCCACCAGAATCCGTCACTACCTGAGGCGAGGCGAACTGGAGGGACGGGACAGTGAGTATTACTCCGTAGCATATAGGAGAGGGAGACACCCTGTGGTCTTGGTGAGGGGCGAGGGGACCGACGGGTCAGAACACACAGACAACCACCCTCTGACACTCCTGGGGTCCTCCGTCACAAGGACCGGGTCTCCCGGGAACGACCGATGACCCAAAATCAAACGTCAGGACACACGAAGCGAGAGAATACCGACACAGGGACCAAGAGTTATTTTATAAAGAACTGGAGGACCTTAGAAAGAAGATAACGTGTTTACACTGACTTTAGTTTCACCTGGGTCCCTTAAGGGGTCACCACGTCACCAATCCTAAGGCACGAAAGTGACGATTCCCGATCTCAAGTCCGGGACCAACCCCTTGATTCTAGGGTGTCCTGGCCACCCTAGAATCAAAACCCACACCATTTTTTTTTGGGTCTTGCCTGGACCACGTGTGGGTCAATGTGGTCCGACTTCCTGACACTGTTACCTGTCCTTACGTGGGAACCTCCTTAAGAGTTTGACATTCACATATATGAGTCCTCACACGGTCTCGGTTGACAATGAACACGGTCTCAATTAGCGACCGTAGAAAGGGTCGGGGTATAATTGACTGAAGTACAACCATCGAACTTTAACCGGTGCCAGTCTCATAAATGTCTTTAACTGTTATGTTTAGTCAGGAAGGGGGGTTTGACCAACAATTTATAGAAAGTCGTATGATAACTACATCCACAATCTTTGGTCCTCTCACTCAAGAGAGGGTAACTCTACGATGTCCAGTAAACCCGGACCAAGTTCTTTTCGGGAGTTCTCGAATTAGTTGTGTAAAAAAATACCGACCTTATAACGACTCCCGAGTCCAAAGATATGGTACCTCTCCGACTATCACTCTATCCTACTCCTCACTACTCGATACTACCTATTGAAATCCAGAGCCACTCTATTTTACTCTCTCCCCATGATCTTCTTTCCCGAAGGGAAGGAACCGAGGAGATCAAGTCATCTTATACCACTCGGATCCACTCCTCTTTGTTCCCTTCTATGGAACGTCTCTGGACTCCCAATACCCTCGCTACCATGAAACGACTCCAGGAAGGGGAGGAGGTGGTGCTCTCCCGCGGGAACACGCCAGAACCCTGGCTGGAAGGGTCGAGCCGAACCGCTGCGAGATCAGCGGCAAAGAGACTCCTGTCGGCCGCCGGTGGCTCGACACTCTCGTTCCGGACGGAGGCACGCGTGTCGGACGCCCGTGCCCAGTACCGCGCTGAAGGCTTTGAGCGTCAGAAGCTAGATCCACTCCCTGGCCTAACCCCTTTCAAAGTATTCCGTGTCATAAAGAGGTTTGGGGTCATGGACGAGAACACCGGGACGTGGGCGCGTCCGACTCTGTGGGGGTGGAAGAAGGAGAGCGTCTAATGTGCGAGACCGGCAAGACCCACCTGTGCGTGCATCTGAGGGGCAAGGTGTTCTCGTCCACTCCGTCCCGGCCCCTCCGGACCCCGGTCCGCCCCGAGGCGCCCTCGACTCGCGTGAGAGCGGGAGAGGTCACTACCTTGACATGCTCTATCCGCCCCGGTCTCGTAGGTCGACATGGGACTCCACGGACTCCAGGACCTTGCTAACGCCCCGGACCCTCACGGGTAACGCCGGCGAAGTGCCATTCTTCTCCCTGACTCAGCCAGATTACAACTCTCTACACACGTACTCCTCTGAAGGTACATTGGGAAACCGACGTTTTTAAATCCGACACGTTTAAACGTTCATAAACATGCAAAAGCTTAACATGGGAGACGACACGTAAAACATTAAATTATTTGTAACCGAGTCACCATGGGCACAGTCTGTCCTTCCTATACCTTAACTTCGACCTGCCTTCTACGAACGGGTAGGGCCTGTTTTTTCTTCAACTAAAGGGGGACCAATGTGTATTGAAGTGAACTTCGGAACCGGGAGGTAAGAGGGGTAGATGATATGGAAAAACATCCTGTCCACTCCAACTTCCTCGGTTGGTCGACGACCTCGAGAAACTGGAACAGTCTATGAAACAAGTAGCCCTTTAGATAGGTCCGTCGTTTCAGTGCGTGAAACTCTCCATGCTTCGCTATTCAGCACTCCGTCCCTCTCTTCTGGTCCCTCAGACCTCCCCGATTCTTCGGTCGCACGAGTGAGGGTGGGACAGAACGTGTCCAACGTCGCCTTCTGACCTCAAGGAAAGAGGGTCTACTAGAAGAAACTACTACTCTTCTCCTTGTAGCATCTACAGTCGTTTGACCCATGATTCACCACTCCGATCGGTAAACCCCTTACTCCTCTTTCCGAAGGATTCTCCCTTTCCCAACTATCCATACATGTCCTATCAAACGTCCGTCCACTACGGGTTTTTCCGCTCTCAGGATTGACCCTCGGGACTTCCGGACTACTTTACGCCGAAGAAAAGAAAGATCCACAATGGACGTAAGTACAGGTCGTACCTTACTCAGAAGTTTGGGATTGAGTTCCTAATCTACGTAAGTGTTTCCGGGTCCGACCTGAGACTCCAGGTCAGTAAACTCCGTGTCTTGACTTTCCTTTAGTCCTCCCGTAAAAGTCCACGTAAACATTTAATAATTTCACATAAACACACGCCGCCTTCTCTAGAATAGGACACACCCAACAAAGACAAAACTGGACCCCACCCGGTAGGCCTCCACGTTTCTGGTCTAACACTCCGTGACCACGGCGAAGTATTTGAACACCGTTTGGATGACACTGGAGGAACACGAGAGGGGTAAGGGTGGGGAGAGGGCTCGAGACAGTTCCCGTATTTTTTTGAGAAGGTGACCGGGGTTCATCATCCCACGTAATGGGACGTGTAAAGGAAGGTCCTTTGTTTCTCAAACAAGCGCCCAACCTCACCCCGCCGGAAAAATATGTCGCCCTTTACTTCGCCGGCGAAACTCTCCTCGCGCACCGAAACCCCGACCACACAACCGAGTGCACTATCGTCACCAGAGTGACCGCGGACAACTACTACAGCGGCGCCACGAGATTCCTCCCTAACCGGCTCCGGCCAGAGCCTCACTACGCATGCCGTGGAAGGGACTCGTTCCGCCTTCGCGTGCCCTATGGCACCCCGCCTCCGCCCTCTCCGCTCCCAGCGCTACTCACCCGAACCGGCCGACAAGCCCTCCCCACTCGGGCCCGCTCTGACCGGGGGCCCTCCACGCCCGGCGTCCCCCGACCTCCGCCCCTCCCGGCCTCTGCGACAGACCTTTTGGGGCTATCGGGCCGGAAGAGGGCTCGGTCGTGGCGACGAACACTCGCACGCGCCAAGGTCGACGGAAGGAGCCCTCCCTTCTCGGGCTTCGGGGCCTCCCCCGCGCTCACCTCCCGCACCGATGACACGACCGAGGGTGACAACTCCGAAAACCCTGCTCAAAGAACCGTTGGTCAGGAAAGGTTTTGTGACCACGAAGGGTTCTTTCGATCGGGAGAACTCGAGGAGACTCCACCTCCTCTGTCCGTTTTAGATCGTAAATGTCACACCACACCGTTGAGGCACTACCTCTAAAAGGGCTTTCGGTCCCCGTGTGTCTTCTTAGTCCCACCGTCTACCACTAGGCCTCAGATCTTCATACGGTTCGCCCCCCACCCCCCACCTTCCCACCAACTCCAAGAGATCCTTCTCCATTGACACGTTTTGTCTCCGTCCATTTTCACACCATATAAATCCCTTTTCAAGACTGGAGACTCATACCTACACACACACACACACACACACTTCCTGGGACACATAGAACAATTTTTTGGAAAAAACCTAAAATAAGACATCCGTCACCTCTCATACCTTCCTAGAATTCGTCCGAGTCCGGAAGTCGAAAAAAAAAAAAATTTATTCAGACAATTTTCACGTCTTCTATTTCCCTTTTTAACTCTAGTCTAAAAAAAGAAATCGGAGTACGAGACGAGTTAAACTACGACACCTCAGTCCTGGAACTCATAGAAGATCCTACTGTTCACCTTGTCACTAATATTTTACACTAACTTGAGACCACCCCTTGCTCTATTACTCCTCCAATACGTACATACCCACGGCATCCGTGTACCCTTTAGAAACATGGAAGGTGAACGAGTCAAACGACATTTGGGTTTTGACAAGATTTTTTTTTTTCAGATAATTTTTTTTTTTTCTAACCTTTACTGAACTTTACATCAATCCTTATCGTTTTCCTAGGATCGAAACCTTAAGTACGACAGTGTAAAGTCAAGGAACGTCAGAGAATATGTCGTCAACACTAAAATCTAGTTTTACAATTGGAGAAACACGGACAAAAGTGTAAACATTTGACCTCAACCATGTAAAGTAACATCTTTCAGCAAACCCCTAATTGTTGTGATAATTCACGGACCGTGTATGGTACGTGAGGTGTTAGTCACCGATTATAAAAAGGAAGTGTGTTACACCCGACGAGGTAACTTAAGGTCCTTTCTTCCTCTTCCCCGGTTGGGGACTTCTCCGTTATGTCTTTGACTTCCTCTGCCTCTTCTATAACTAGTTCTTTGTCCTTAAAGACCTCGTCTTCTAACTTGTCCTCGATGTTTGGCGGTTCTTCGTACCCTGGTTCTTATTCTCTCCATTACCCCCTCCCTTTCCACGGTGGTCCCTCCCGGGTCCCCCTTCGTTCCCGAAGACCGAGACTACAAGTCCTACACCCGACCTAGTCGACGGGATGTCCGAAACGCCTCCTTCTTCTCCAACCTTGTCGTCGACCGTGTTTGGCTACCCTGTAATAGGTGGGACCTCAAAGTCGCACTCCGGTAACTCTTACGGTGGTGGTTACGTCTTCACGAAGCATGGTACCTCGAACGACGGGTTCCGAACTTCTTCCGGATGGTCCTGTACACCCATACCCCCCTCCCCTCCTCCCCCGGGTCCGTGACCCCTCTCGTCGAACCAAAACACGACACTTAGAATTTTGGAGAGGTCTACACTTGACTCTCATCTCTGTGGACACTGCCGCTCTGGAGACAGTCGGAAGAACGAATGATGTTCCACTGGAGACGACCGACCCTGTAAGATCCCTCCTTTCTACTAAAAGGAAAAAAAAAAAAAGGAAAAACCAACACTGCTCGTTGACACCCTAGAATCAAGGGGTTGGTCCCTAACTTGGACCCGGGGGTCGTCACCTGCATACCTTAGAATTGGTGACTTAGTGGTCCCTTCAGGGTTAAAAAGAGTAAAAAATTCTGGGAAGTCTCTCTCGTTGGTCAGAAGGGGTAACACCGAAGTACAGTAAGGAGTCGGGTTCAAACAGAGATATGAAAAGGTCCCCAGAGAAAATGGACCATCGGTACCTAAACAGTCGGACTTCGGTGTCCGTCCTCCCTGCAGTAAGTACACTCTAATTTTTCACTTCCCCTAACAGTGGACTAAAGACCCGACACATAGAATAAGAGTCCCTGTAACTGTTCCACCTACTTGATTACCGACTGTAGTGTCTTGTTGTCCTCCACCGGGTCGTCTAGAGTCTACGGTAAAGAGCCGGACACCCGAAACCTCTACTGCACCTACTCCACTAACCCGCTCCCCCAGTCCCTTACAACTTCCGTGCCCTGGTCAGTCTTCCTTACGGGTTCTCTTAACACCCCGTCCAAACCCCCCTTGAGGTTTTCATACCAAAACCTTTGTCTTAAAAGGAAACAAGACTCACCAGAAAAGGAGGGTGTAGGTCCTACTCGACAACCTCCTCGATCTCCTCGACCTCGTCCTCCTTAACCGGGCTCTCAACAATGTGCACCCACTGCTCCTCCTCCTCGGGGGCCAGCGTGACGGGTCACATGGGCGATGTGTAGGTGGACGTCTCGGTCCATGGGTCTCGAGAAGACAGTAGAGTTCCTGAACTCTCCCACCCTATCTGTCCCCCTTTTAATGAGGAGTAGGTAGGACGGAGTTTCCTAGGTCCGTCTCTCCCAACGACGATGTCAACGTATCCAACAATTGACGTATTCCCATGGACCGACTTCCCCGTACCCCTGACTCTAGGTGAAGTGAGGTGTTTGGTACATAGGACCAAATCCCTACGTTTACGACCCTCTTTACTCGTGGAAGACTAAACGTGTTTCCACGATACCCTTAATCGTCGTCGGGTCGTTCGTTCTGGTATGGGAATCCAAGAAACGACGCTCTCTCGTAAGTCGTCCAAGGATCACAATGTCCTCCCCTACCAACCTTCAACGACTCTGGAATTGTGAAAAGAAAAGAGACCCACAGGAACAGAGGTTTCGAGGGTTTCGCCTACTTCTACTTCGCCGTGATTTCGTCAACCGACTCACCCACAGGACTACTCAGACCCGAACAGTCGGACTGCAACGGAAACAACGAGAGAAAAGGAATTCACGGTTTACGACTCGATTTCCTTTGTTCCGGAACAACCATCCAGGACGACTCCCACCACCACACTGGGACGGACTCTTTTCCCAGACACCGGGAGGGAAGGGACCGAGTTGATACTTCTTCCTAACCATACCCTTCTCGGTGACCCGAGGGTACCTATCGCAATGTCACGGGAGTGAGGGTTATTTTGACCCGCCTACCTTGGGATCACGAATACGACGGAACAGATGTGCCTTTGAGTAGACCGAGAACCTCGAAGCAAAGTTCTTTACTCACTGTCACTCTCACTCTTTCCCCTCGACATCGCATCTTGTTCGCCTCGAAGGTCATGGAATTGGACCACACGAGGCCCGTCCATAACAAGGTAGAGAGTTCGACCAAACAGGATCCCAACGGATCACGACTCCCATTCCTTTGACGACAGATCATAATAGGGTCTTAGTACACCTCGGCGGGGATTCAGAAGGGAGTAGGGAAAAGTGGGTTAACACGGTGACGTTTCTCTCGGCGTACTAAAATGATGGGTACAAGGAAAATGATTCGGGCAAGTGTCTATCCTCTTTATGTATCTATTGCCTCGTTTATCCAAACGAAAGAGGTCTTGTGCGTCACTTATCCGAACCAAACTTTGACAATGAAGGTGCACATCCTTGTTGCTACTCCCTGGCATTGATGGCCCCGACAAAGTCACCATCAATTCTACCGCATACCTCCTCCTTCCTTGGTTTTATAACGGGTGGAGGACTATGACCAAAGATTTTCTTACTTGTTGCGACAGGGAAACCTGATATCTGTTTGTCTCGTTGGTCCCATCTCGTTCAAGACGGGGTGATGAACTTGTAAACCTCCGGACCTCTATGTGTCGTCGCTCGTACAGGAGTCGGTCTTATCACTTCGTCGAGGTTTCGTCCACAAGGAGGGTAGTGTGGGTCGGGTGGAAGTCTCGGTGTCTTCTCGATTAACATTTAATGTTAGATCTGAATTGACCACAGTTTTACTGACCAATGTCCGAGACCCGCCTTTAGGTGGAGAGTGGGAGTCATGACCAGGGACGATTCCCAGGGGACTCCTTTCTTACACTGATGTCGATTACTTTGATTTTGTCTTACTCTAAATAAATAAAAACCATATTTTCTAAAAATAGGGGTCTGGGAGGACGAAACGAGGAGAAAGTTGGGGGGAGGGGGGAGACGGTGAAAGTCCATGACTAAAGGTTCCTGACCACTGCTAATCACCACGACCCCCCGACCGTGTACCGGAGCTCATCGGACTAGAGTACCCACCCAACGAGTCCGACCTTGAAGTCGTGGGTCCCTAGGAACTACTACAGGTCCTACCACCGTGCGAACCACCGAACCGCATCGCAGACCTCCTAGTCCAAGATCCCGTCCCCTCTCTCTCCAGAACCGACTCGACCGGGGGATGACACGGCGTGTCCGTTACTCGTCGACCTGGATTCCTTCTTCGTCCTATCGGGTAGTGTGGTGAGACCACTTTCCCTCATACCGGGACTGAAATGGGAATTTTCGGAGGACAGAAGACCGGATCTCTATCTCTGACGACGACGACGACGATTCAGCGAAGTCAGCACAGGCTGAGACACGCTGGGGTATCTTCCGTCGGGTGGTCCGAGGAGACAGTGAGCCTAAGAGGTCCGTTTTTGTAACCTCACCCAACGGTAAAGGAAGAGGTTACGTCCTTTCACTTTTCACTTTTACTTCAGCGAGTCAGTACAGGCTGAGAATCGCTGGGGTACCTGACGTCGGATGGTCCGAGGAGACGGGTACCCAAAAAGGTCCGTTCTCATGACCTCACCCAACGGTAAAGGAAGAGGTTCTCTATCTCTGATTTTGGACGAATAGTAAGTAGGGTCCACGTTCGGGTCCCCAACCGGGAAATTCGGGAGGGACGGTAAGATCCCGTCTCTCACCCGCACTCTACCGGGACCACCGCTCCTCGGAAGGGGACCTAGTCCTCCAGATCCAACCCATAAGGGAGGGATACCCCGTGGGTTCCGAAGTCGGGAGCATCCCCTCGGTCGTGGAACGTGAGGACCCTCTACCGTATCAATCCACCTTTTCACTGGAGGAAGACTCAGAGAAAGTCGTCGAAGAACTCTAACCACAGTAGTTTCCCATTTGCCCGTTGGTGGTCTCACATCTCCTACTGCGGGTACGAGGTCCACAGTCTGTCCTTCCCCAACATCCCGTTCGGATCGTTCTAGAGGCCCGTCCGTATTCGTTTCGACGGTGTCATCCAGACCGACTCCACCGACTTCGTTAAGTGAACCGCCATTCTTCCCGATAAGGCGTGTCTGACCAATCTTCCGTGGTAGAACCGCTTCGGTTTCAGGCTATAGAAGTGTAAGAGGGCGAACAGGTCGTCGTCCAAGAGGTTGAAATTCAGGGATGGTCGTCGTCTTTCCGACCCCCAGTCCTCTCCCGAATCATAATCTGACCCTCGACTTCCCGGTCCCCAGTCTCCGATCTTTACTCCTGTCCGTTTCCCTCTCTCTACGGTTATACTCCTGTGTCCCGTCTCTCCTTCCTTTCGGTCCCTCAACACTCGTCTTGGGTTTCCCCTCTCCTACCGGTGATTCCTGATGACCCTCGAATGGTAGTGAAAAGTATTTCACGAGACGAGTGTCCCCTGTGAATTATATACAAGAATTTTTTTTTTTTTACAAGAACTACTCTGCTAATTTCACCTACTTACCCGGATCTATGAGTCCTTCCTCTAGTTCCTCCCCTCCCACTCCCTTTCCCCCGTCTTTCATCCTCTGTACGTATTTTGGGGGACCTCGGGTTTCCGGGGTCAGACTCACCGTCGCGGGAGTGGCCACGTGCTACGGAAACGACACGTCCATCCGCTACGGGTCCCAGTCGACCCTCTTGGTGAAAGGTCGTTCCCCGAGTCTCGTCCGGGGCATCGCGACCTAGGTGAGTTCTTGCAGTGGTGGGACTCGGTCGAGGTCTTACTACATCTGGGCCCTACACCAGAGCTACCGGACTATCTTCAACTACTCTATGAACACGGCGTCCTGGAAGTAGTGGACCGAGGTCTTCTCCCTGGGTAGTTTGGGTCCGTCCCTCGACACGAGGTCGGGAGGAGGAGAGGGTGACGACGAAAAAGTCTTGAGACGTTGTCTTAGTTTGGGGTCTCCCGACCACCGGATACCTGTTTGGAACACAAAACATGAGAATGAAAACCTCCCAGACTTCCACTCCACCTTTCTTTTAATTTAAAAGGATCGACGGATCACTCAGTAAGTCAACACCAAATCACCAAAGACCGAGGTGGGGGAGGATTGGTATGGGGAAAACTCTTGGTCATTCATAGAACGACAGTCACGGGAGAAGATCTGGGGAAAGGTTGGACATAGAGTGCCCCGTCCTTGAACAATTCTATCAGGAGTCTCCGGAAGAAGAAGCTCTACTAGAACTGTCGGTGGTACTGGAAGACGAACCACATCATTCGGAGTATGTGACAGGGTATCCTCGGTAACGGTTACTGAAACGGGTGAAGTATTGGTATGAGGAGGTACTGTCTCGCCATCCGGCTCCACCCACCACGAAGGTGCAGAGGGAAGGGGTACCACAACCCGAACAACTCACGTCCCTCGAAACGATGAATTTTCGGAGGACAGACGGATCTTTCGGTTGTGGAATTCGACGAGATCCGATCCCATGGTTTCACTTCAATTTCAGAGGTTTTCGAACGGATACGTCAGTGTGTCCAGACCCTACGACCCGAGTCGAGTGGTGATCCTTGAACCTTCCCCTTCTTCCCTCTTCGTTAATAAAAACAGATGTGACCGACAACAATGAAGAAAGAGGAGAACCAATGCCTTGAGGGGTTCCAGGGTACAAGACGTGTGTAGTATTAAGTGGAAGATAGGTGGTGACCGGCGTTCCGAACTCTCCTTTACGTCAAAGTAACGACCTTTAATAGGGAAACATTAGCCCACTCTGAGTAAGGTACCTAGACCAGGAAAGTTGGTCAGTACAAATAACTCATGGACGACACACGGTCCGTCACACACCGTAGGACCTTCTTTTAATGGTCAGTCTGGTTATCTCTGGGATACGATGATCACAAATATTAGGTCGTACTCTTTGTGGACTCACACTCTTATAATGTCTCTTACCATTCCATAACATCTTCGTACAAGATTCCTTAGATTTTATAAGAAAGACACCTCCACCGAAAAAAAAAAAATTGTCTAACTCGACCTGAGTGAACCCATCAAGTAGACCACTGTAGAGTTGATCCGACCAAACAAAGACGTATTCACTTCACTTCACTTTCAGCGAGTCAGCACGGGATGAGAAACACTGGGGTACCTGATATGTCAGGTACCTTAAGAGGTCCGGTCCTATGACCTCACCCATCAGAAAGGGAAGAAGTCCCCTAGAAGGGTTGGGTTTGGGTCCAGAGGGCGTAACGTCCGTCTAAGAAATGGTCGACTCGGTGTTCCTTTCGGGTTCTTATGACCTCACCCATCGGATAGAGAAGTCCCTAGAGGGGTTGGGTCCTTAGCTTGACCCCAGAGGACGTAACGTCCGCCTAAGAAATGGTTGACTCGATACGTATAGTACAGTAATAAGTCATCTGATCGAGTTCAACGGAATGTATCAAACGTGACTTAAGGTTCACTTTTTTTTTTTTTTTTTTTTCTTCGACGTACTGGTTAACTCCGGATCCGAGGTTTTATTTTTTTTTTTAGTGAAGGTATGGAAATATACTTATTTCTGTCCATGTTCCTAGTGAGCCTACATACCCCACCCCGACCTCTACGGAGAATTGGAACTTTACGTGTGAATAGAACGGAAGGTACTGGGACCTGAGGTCAAAAGGAATGTAGGTCGGTCGGTAAGGGGTCCTAAGTCACCTCGGAGAGGGTGGTAGGTAGGGACATTGTCTTGGAATAAAGACAATAAAGAGGGAGATCAGGATTATCTTTATTCAAAGACAATGTTCGGAATAAAGGACTGGAATTGTAGGAAGGATTCCTAGAGTTCTGGGGAGTAAAGAAGTGACTACTGAGGTCGTTCGGAAGACGAGGAGAGGGCAACCACACAAGTGGGACTTTAGGTCCCTTATTTAGACTAAAACAAGGGTGTTAAGTCACGGAGGGGTAAGAGGAATCCTAGTTGAACTTTAAGAAAACACTGAAGTTTAAACTGGGGTGAACGGAGAGGTCAAAAGACAACATTGTATGCACGTTACAAGGTCGGTTTGTTGGTGAAGAGGAGGCAAGACCGTCTGACACCGAGAGAGGTCCCGAATCGACTACGCGACAAAGTCCCTTCGGAAATGACCTACGAGTCCTGGTCTAGTCTGCGGGGAGGGAGGACTCGCGAGGGCACCGCGGTTACGAAAGAGATTACGTCGCGGACACTAAAAAGAACGAACGGAGAGGGTGATCCGACATTCCTTCCAGTCGACTACTCTCTTCCCCGTACTTCAGTTTCTAGACTCTTCTTTCCGAACACCTCATACCCTCTCTCGACTGACCCTTTTACCTGTGGCCCGTCGTGACTGCCAGGGTGATAGCCTTTTGGGTCGAATACCTGTGTTAGGATTGTGTCACATCACAACTAAGAAAATCGTAGGACCTATAACCACGAGTTTGTAATTGTCTGTTCGACTGGGTTCTAATTCTAAAGTGAACCGTCGACGTCACTTTCCTATTACCCTCTATTAGTTCTTGAGTCCGTTCTTCCACCGATTTCTGGATTCAACACACCCAATCCTTCTGTTCGGTGTCCCGTCTCCCTCCCCAACGTCCAGAGACACTTTACTTTGCTCCGACCACCCTTTCTGTCTCCTTCTCTCCAATAGACCCAAATTCTACCCACCCGCCGCCACCCCTACCGTGTGTTCCTTATTGTGTGTGTTCCCTTCTTAGTTTAAAGAAAATAGAAGGTAGGAGGTTTTGTTTTGAAAGTTCTAATACGGTATCCGATGACCATTTAAGAGTAACTAACTGTTGGGACGACCGATGACCATTTAAGAGTAAATAACTGTTAGGACGACCGTCCCACCGACTTTCAGGACAACCTCAGTCTAGATGTAGGAGTCAGATAGTTGTGCTCGTCGACAGGTCCTGTGTGGTGCCATTCTTCCGAGTGGGTCGGGACGGACAGAAGACGAGGGGACCTGTCCGTCGAACCACCGTGGAGACAAGAATAGTACATGTCATCCATTTAGTCAAGTACGTTCGTTACACATAATTCGACGGAGTCAGCGAGTCAGTACAGACTGAGAAACGCTTGGGTACTGACGTCGTGAGGTCCGAAGGGACAGGTAGTGGTTGAGGGTCTCGAACGAGTTTGAGTACATGTAACTCAGCCACTACGGTAGGTTGGTAGAGTAGGAGACAGTCGGGGAAGAGGAGGACGGAAGTTAGAAAAGGTCGTAGTCCCAGAAAAGATTACTCAGTCGAAAAGTGTAGTCCACCGGTTTCATAACCTCGAAGTCGAAGTCGTAGTCAGGAAGGTTTCTTATAAGTCCTGACTAAAGGAAATCCTAAGTGACCAAACTAGAACGACAGGTTCCCTGAGAGTTCTCGGAAGAGGTTGTGGTGTCAAGTTTTCTTAGATAAGAACCACGAGTCGAAAGAAATACCAGGTTGAGAGTGTAGGTATGTACTAATGACCTTTTGGTATCGAAACTGATCTACCTGGAAACAACCGTTTCATTACGGAGACGAAAAATTATCCGATAGATCCAAACAGTATCGAAAAGAAGGTTCCTCGTTCGTAGAAAATTAAAGTACCGACGTCAGTGGTAGACATCACTAAACCCTCGGGTTCTATTATTTGAGACAGTGACAAAGGTAATTCAACGGATGACATATGTTTTTGTGACGATCCAACACGAACGATTCCTAAATAGGAAACGATTCTTATGGTTTTACCTATTTAATATTAGGGGGACACTCCTCAATCGTTAATGGTTCCCTCTGGCTGTGTATTCTTCAATTACTTTATCATGTCACTCTATTTCAAGATATTTGTTTCAGACTTTCCTCTGCGTTCTTCCACCGTAAACATGACAAGTTTTCTTTCAATTCGTCCCTTACCATCTAACTTGTCATATCCGTCTTCCTTGATATACTTCGAACGTCCGGACTCTTTTATTCTGTAAGTTCTAAAGTTAAATTTATGTCCTATTCCAAGGTCTCCCCTTACATGGACGTCTTCATTAAATCTAGGTCCAGACTCTCCGGATTATATGGTTCAAAAAAAAAAAAAGAGACAGGATACATGAATCCCAATTTAAAACCATACGTAGTTTTAGTCTCGAACAATTTTTTTATGACTACGGGTCATTACAGGAGGGGTTCTAGGACTAAACCCTCTCCTGGGTCCAGAGAGACAAATATTATTCAAAGATCGACTTGGACTACGTATGACTCTAAATTCTTGACAACAACGTTTGATCACTTAAATGAAAAAAAAACCAGTGTGAAGCTCCGTATACCCTAGGATCAAGGGGTTGGTACAAGGTCCGTAACCTTCGTTCTTCAGAGTTGGTGACCTGACGATCCCTTCAGGGTTTGATCACTTAAATTGTTTTTATTCGTCTGAGTGTCTAATTTTTTTGTTTGCTCACCAATGGTCACTCCTCCCTCTCTCCCTGTTATATCTCCACCCCCTTACCCTCTATGTTTAATGACGCACATTCTATGCGAGTTCCTACATGTTGTACCCCTTATGTCTATTATAAGACATTATTGATTTACCTTTCTTTCGAAATTTTTAGTAATTTAAAAAAATTTTTTTCTTAGTGACAACGACCTTTATCCTGTAGAAATTCTAATTTTTTTCTTTTTTTTGAACGTCGTTGTCACACCTTTTATCTATGTTTCCCTCTCTACTGGTTCTCTTTTCGTTCCACCGACAGTTGAATCAACTCCCCTATCCCGGTCGTGGTTCCGTCCTGCCTTTCATTAAACCTTCTATGAGCTCTCTTTTCGTCTCCTTAGGACCACCGTGACTAGAATAACCCCCGCTCCTCCCTCACTGACAATTGACACTTTCTCCGGGTCCAAATCTCTGGTCCTCCAACAGTGTATTTTCTAATAAGGTTTCGGTGAGATTCAATGAAAAGATTAATGTTTTGAGTGACAGATTTTTAGAGTTGGGGATGTAGGACCTTGGAGTGGAGGAGGACGTCCCTCCCTCCCTCATTTACTTCCTGAAGAGTTCGGTCTTCGGTGAATTGTGAAAGGTGAAAGAAATGAGCTCATTTTCCTTGGAATTCAACAAGGGTTCACCGGTTTTTATCAGTGGCTGGGATCCAGACTAGAGGTATCCTTGAAGGGATTACTGGTCTAGGGAACTGTCTTATTTGAAAAGATCTTATTAGACGTTATGTTTTAATTTTCTACGAGTTTGTGTATGGTTCTTGAAGGTCTACAAGTTCGACTTAAATCTTTTCCGTCTCCTTGGTCTCTAGTTGAACGGTTGTAGACGACCTAGTATCTTTTTCGTTCTCTTAAGGTCTTCTTGTAGATGAAGAACGAAGTAACTGATGAGATTTCGGAAACTGACACACCTAGTGTTGTTTGACACCTTTTAAGAAGTTCTCTACCCTTATGGTCTGGTGGAATGGACGGAGGACTCTTCTGACATACATTCAGTCTTCCTTGTCAATCTTAACCTGTACCTTGTTGTCTGACCAAGGTTTGACCCTTTCCTCATGTTCCGACATATAACAGTGGGAAGAATAAATGGAATATACGTCTCATGAAGTACACTTTACGGTCCGACCTACTTTGAGTTCGACCTTAGTTCTAACAGCCCTCTTTATAGTTATTGGAGTCTATACGTCTATTGTGGTAGGAATACAGTCTTTCGCTTTTCCTGATTTCTCGGAAAACTACTTCCACTTTCTTCTCTTACTTTTTCGACCGAATTTTGAGTTGTAAGTTTTTGATTCTAGAACCGTAGGTCAGGGTAGTGAAGTACCGTTTATCTACCCCTTTGTTACCTTTTCACTGTCTGAAATAAAAGAACCCGAGGTTTTAGTGACGTCTAACACAGACGTCGGTTCTTTAATTTTCTACGAACGAGGAACCTTCTTTTCAATACTGGTTGGATCTATCGTATAAGTTTTCGTCTCTGTAATCAAACGGTTGTTTCCGGGCAGATCAGTTTCGATACCAAAAAGATCATCAGTACATACCTACACTCTCAACCTGTATTTCTTCCGACTCGCGCCTTCTTGACTACGAAACCTTGACACCACAACCTCTTCTGAGAACTCTCAGGGAACCTGTCGTTCCTTTAGTTCGGTCAGTTAGGACTCCCTATAGTTAGGACTATTGAGTAACCTTCCTGACTACGACTTCGACTTCGAGGTTATGAAACCGGTGAACTACTCTTCCCGACTGACTAATCTTTTCTGGAACTACGACCCTTTCTGACTTCCGTCCTCCTCTTCCCCGGCTCTCTCCTACTCTACCAACCTACCGTAGTGACTGCGTTACCTGTACTCAAACGCATTCGACGTCATCTGCCAATTCCTGTCCCTTCGGACCACACGACGTCAGGTACCCAAGCGTTTCTCAGTATGTGCTGACTCGCTGATTTGATGTTGTTTGTGTATGTGTGTCCATTTATTTTTATTTTTGTAGCTAGTTCCGTACAATTCTACGAAATGGACGTTAATTATTATTCGCAGTCCGACGGGTTGAGTGCCCCATTTTTTGAGCTAGAGAAACGGACGGAGACGTGGTCTGGACCGGGTCCGGACGGATGACAGCCTGTGTCCTGCCAGTGATATGTCAGTTCCTCCGGAGGTCATGTCGGAGCCCTTCTATGAAAATAAATGCATAAACCAAAAACCGTTCTCCGGTAAATACTGACAACCGTCTCGTCGGCACTCCACTCTAGGCTGAGATCCCGGCAACATGCCCGACACAGGAGCGACAGGATCGTGTCGTTGCGGGTTTCGGAGTAGGAGCAGGAGCCACCCTTGGAACTTGGCGGAGAGCCCTGAGCTGGACTCGCGAGCCGCCGCTCAGGGCAACCAAGTCGGCCGTTTGAGAAGCCCGTAGGTGATCCGCACCCGATCGACGGGGGCCCTAGGCCTGCCAGTGATCCACGCGCGCCGCCCATGACGAGAATCCGCAGGTTGGGGTTTTAAGGACTCCTCTCCCCTGGCCTGACAGCCGCTAAGAATAGGTTTTTTTCCACAAACACAGGAGCATCGCTCCAGAGTTGGCGTTGGGGAGGCGCCCTTTGTCCTGTCGCATCGTCGGCGAAGTCGGCCCCCGCACCGAGCGAGGTTCGAGGTCCTTTCCTCAAAAGGCGCCCCGACTCCAGGGGCGCCCGCTTCCGCCTTTCCCTTTCTAACTGCACAGGGCTCGACGGGAAAGCTAACGGGCCTCCCGGGGCGCAGCCCGCTGCGTGATCGCCTCTCAGCGACCCAGACGTCTCCACCCGGCTCGGAGGTCGGCATCTTTCAAGGAGGCCGTCGTGACTCCACTCGGCTCGCGCTGCAAAACGCCACGCCGGCGTCGGCGACACTAGTCCGTGGCGCCGCCGGTCGGGGCACCTCCAGCCAGCAGTTCAGGAGAGGTCCGTGGGGCGATCGCGCGGCGAGACCCCCTCTGGGGCCGGCCTCGCGTTCTCGCCGATGCCCCGGCGTCTCCGGAGGAGCCGGTCGGGAAGGGCGCACCTCTCGTGGGGTCCCGATGTCGCCCTTCCACGGCCTCCACGCCCCGGCGCACCGCAACGGTACCTTTACCCGACCACCCCGAGCGCCCCTCCAGGGTCCGTCCGCCCGACGATCTCCCCCCTGGGGTCCAAGTCTCCTGACGTTCTCGTCTCCGCCTTGGATCGCAAGCCCGATCTCTCTGAACCACACCACACCGCCACCCCAGCCCCCCACCACCGGAGGGCTCCCTACCCTCCTTTCCGGTTCCCCTCCTTAACCTCGGTAGCCGAAGTCAAGCTTCTTGGACTGGACCCCGCAGTAAACTAGGGACCAAGGGTATTGACGTCCTGAGGGAGTTTGTCCAAGGCGACGGAATTCCTACTGTCAGGATCCCGTGGGAGCTTCAACCTCGACGGCCACCACCGGCGAGGACGACGACGACGACGAGTGTCCGGCACTCGGCCCCCACCTTCGACACTGTGTGATGTTCCGGCCGCTGGGGCAGTAAGACATACAGTTGTTTCACCCTGGAATGGTATTAGGAGTCCTCTGAATGGTGATGATAGTCGAAGGTCAGACGACGGGACTCTTCTATGCGGTGTTTTCGGAGTCGGACCCGCTTCACGACCTACCCCTGGCTTACCGTCTCAGAGACATGCTCTAGGCGAAAGCCCTCTTACACCTCTTCTCTCAAGACACGGTGTACGTCGAGTCAAGGCGTGTCCAGTCGGAGAGGTGTCACTGACCCTGAGTCGGGTGGGAGGGTCCTGGAACTCAAATACCAAAAGTTTCGTGGACATACCTTTACTAGAGTAAACTAAGATTGATGTTGAAATACACTGTCCGTCCTGTCAACCAACTATGTCTTTGTAGGAACGAGTCTTCATTGAAAAAAGCTCTGATGTATCTACCACCTAATGTCTCAACTATACTCTCGGGTCCCGAGGACTGAGCTTCGAAGAGACAACCAGCATTCCAGGGTTGAGGATGTATCAGTAAAAAAAGGTAAGGATGGAGTCGATACAATTGACCAAGGAAATGTGAGACAAAACGGACAGTACGACAAAAGAAGTCGCTAAGGATAGAATCCCGTAAAAGGGAACCAGATGAGATCCGGAAGGATGTGGAAGAGGGAGAGGAAGATCCGGAAGTAGGACTGTTTAGTATGAACAAGTAAATCCTCTTAGTGTTGTATGCTCCCAGACTAGGTCACCGAGAGTCGTCTCCCCAAAACAGAGAGTTCCCTGTAAACCGTTACAGACCTCTATAAAAACTAACAACCCTAACCCCCTACGACGACTGCAAATCACTCTTCGATCCCTACCTCGTAGAATGTCACGTGTCGGGGGGTTGTTGTTTCTTCGGAGATCGGGTTTTACAGTAATCACGACTCCGACTTTAGGACGAGACTAGGTAACGAACCCCTCCGGAACAGACTGAGGACTGAACGAGAGACATCCACCTTGTCGATGCGGTCCGGTAACTCCTTGATATAATGAAACTTAAACACCACCTGCTGAACGGTTAGGCACCGAAACACCCGATGTACCTCCTCTCACCGAAGGACGGAGTGTCGGTGTTCTATCCTGAGACCTGGGTAAACCTGAAGGTGGATCTTAAGGTACCTCTAGCTTAATATAAACGGTTACAGAGTCACGCCCTGCAGTTCGGGGTGTCAAATCTACCCGATGCTGGACTACTCAAGGATCCGGAATGGGTGTGGATGTCGCACGCGACCAGACTCTGCAGTCAACTCGCAGCCTCACTGTCCGCGGCACCACTACTACCAAAGAAAGGGGCTTGTGACCTTTAGGTAACCAACAGGTAGTAGTTAAGGTACCACGAACACAAAAATGACCACCCAAAACACCGACAATAAGAGTACGCACACGAAGCTTTACTGGACCGAGCCATGTTGAACCTACTTCTCTGTTGGAGACGTCCGAGACCACTACTGAAACTGGTTTCACTGTTACCGACCTTTTAATAGGTATGTCTACAGAAGGCGAAGGGAGGTATGGCACCAGACGAGACACGACACGAACCACACCCACGGGTCAAGGACCGGGAACCGTGACCACTCCACTATTGTCAATTAGTCCCTAAAGAGAGTTCCCCATCGTGATTCATCCACCAAACAAGTCTTTTTCTAGACGTCTAGAAAACACAGGTTCCACTCCCCGTCTGGATTCCCCACCACCCTACCGACATCGTTCCTACGTATATAAGACAACACCCAAAAGACCTGTTCTCTTGACCCCCTATAACCTTCGGGACCCAGACCCTCTTTCCCCCGACCGACTAGAGAGACTTCACCCTATTCACTCTAGATTGTGTCCGAAAGGTGATGGTGGGACGTCCGTAATAACAGTACCGCGACAACCCGTACAAGTTGCACGTGGCAGTGCCCCGATAATTAAGTCGTCGGTAGAACAACATACGGGACTGAACGACGTAGAGACCGATGCACAGGTCGGTGAAGATGGCCGTCTAACCTCCGCTCGCGACCCACACCTTGTAGTAAGAGTGGTGGTCAGAGAAGAGACCATACTGACGGACAAAGGACCACCCGGTTAAATCCTTGAATCTTGTGTAACACCTTGGACTCAATCTCAGGTTCATTCCGAAATTCCCTTACTTTTATCCGTTTTTCTTTTGGTGATTTTTTTTTAAGTTTTCTGTTTTCACGTAAAAGAAGGTATCAATTTTTACTAATTCGGAAATTTTACAAGAGGACGACGGGGTGACGATTCAGTGAAGTCAGTACAGACTGAGACACGCTGGGGTATCTGCCGTCGGGTGGTCCGAGGGGGCAGGGACCCTAAGAGGTCCGTTCTTGTGACCTCACCCAACGGTAAAGGGAGAGGTAACGTACTTTCACTTTTCACTTCCACTTCAGCGAGTAAGTACAGGCTGAGAATCGCTGGGGTACCTGACATCGGGTGGTCCGAAGAGGTAGGTACCCTAAAAGGTCCGTTCTCATGACCTGACCCCACGGTAACGGAAGAGGCAATTTTACAAGATTCGTCTTACTATTCGTGAACTGTACGGAAGTAGAGTAAATTAGGAGTAATGACTGAAATACTTCAACCATGATGACAAGGGTAAAATGTCTACTCCTTAAACTCGAATTCCGACCAACCCATTGAACGGATTTTAATATGAAGATTTTTCGTCACTTAGTCCAAAGTATTGATCCGTTAGTTTAAGATCTCGGACATAAGAGTTGGTAAGGTGACTTTATTGTAAAAACTTAAATAGAAAACTATGAGGGAAAGAAAAAGGGCTTCGAAAAAATTAAACCTTCACCCGATGGGATGAGGTCGGAAAGTTCGGTCGAACAGGAAAGTTTCTGTCATTAAACGCAAGACTTGGAAAACACAAAGGTTTAGTTCACAGACTAAAGACAAGGTAGTGTAAATGTAAACTTGGTTCCGAAAGACTTTTGTCCCGGAATTAAGTTTCCTTACAGAGTATGATCCTCAGTTCGTCACGGTACCGTCCTATTCAGGAACCTCCGTCCACCTAAACACAGTAAGAATCTAATAACACATTGTCCGAACGGAACTATGAGTTACTATTACCCATCTCCTCCCTCACAACCATTCGGTCCCTCGTTTCTTGTTCTGTACTTCCCCACCTCAGTCGGACCCTCGTCCTACAAAGTGAGGAGTGGGGAAATCCAGGTCACACTAACCACGAGGGTCCCTACATCGAGGATCACGACTGGGAGGGAGACCCCCGGGTAGGGACGTCACGGAAAGAAGGACTGCACCTCACACCACTTGAGGCACGTAACCCGGTTACCGAGTTGTGTCCGAGACGGTCGGTGATGGTAGGAAGACGAAGATTGCCAAACCGACGACCACCCGAAAGGGGAGTGACAGTAACCTCCGTAGAAGCCCTTCTTGTTGCGATCGGGGAAACTACGTGGAACAGCGTGGTTCTTGTAGCGGGCCCTTTAGGGCGGGGTCGGGACCATGTTCAGATGCGAGCAGGTGTACTGACAACCACCGAAGGATGGAAAGTCCATAGGAGGGAAATAAGACACCGGTAGTGAGAGTCCTAGGACTGGAATTGAAAGGGGAAGGGATGAGTGGTCATGGGATTGGGTCACAGTCACTACCAGGGACCAAGTCGACATGGTAATTCTCTAGTGATTCACCAAGGAGGAAAGAGGTTCGTCCTCTTAGTCAAGTTTATACTCCCACAGATTAAACTTTTCGAGAGGTCTCTGTAACGAGGAAAGTGACAGAAGGATCAAAGACTGGAATCACTGTGGTACACCCCGAATTTTGGGTAAACTAACGAGTAAGTCAAACAACTCATGGAAAAGTACGGTCCGTTTACGTCACGTTTTGTCTTGTCTGTTTTAGACGAGAGTTTGATGGTTTCTACAAGAACTTTACTCTCGTCGATTAGTATCCAATTTTTGTTAGGGGTAGTTCGGTCCTTGAGGTCCCGTTCTTCACCTCTCCCGGGTGAAAGGTGTCACTCGGCGATTGTGCCTCCCCACCACCGACCTAAAACCGGACCGACGACGCGACCGTTACGTGGGTCAGGAGATTTACGACAGATGGCAGAGAAGAGAAGTGTCACGGTAGAGACACCTCGACATGATGTAGAAACGGTGCCATACCCCAGCTCTCGTCATGTGAAACATGCCGTAGGAGAAGAAGCAGAAGCGGTAGGACAACTCACACCCCCGAACGTAAAGGTAGCGTGAGTGGATGAAGGTCGACAGACCTCTCCTAGTGGCGACCACCACCGCGAGACACGACTCACAACCGAGGTGACCCGAGAAGTAGAAGGAGATGAGCCACAAGATGATACGGGCAGCGAGGTTGTACAGTCCCTGCCATGTCTGTCATCTCAAGAAACCGATGAGGAATGAGTGACCTATGCAGAAGAAGGAGTACGACCCGTGGTAGAGGAAAAAAAGAAGGGATTTCAAGTAGGCGATATAGATACAATTGGAGTTCTACCTGACTCAAAACCCACCGTTTTGGTAACGAGAAAGGGAAAGAAGTACGACGGGGGGGGGGGGGGTAAGTAACCAGAGAATGGTTGTAGAGAAGCTAACTCACTGACTGAACACACCACCAAAACAACGGAAGGGGAAACGGGAAACCCAGAGGGAAGTGGTCTCTCCCGGACCTTTAATATTTAGAGATAATAATATTCCTCATATATAAACTTAAAAAATTCAACGAAAATCAAAACCCGGACTAAAAAGAAAAATGTTATGGTTTTATTTTAAATAATTCTTTTTCCAAACCAGACCTATATCCTTGAGTACGGGACGGCAATTCCCGTTACAAGGGATCCTTCGGCCCAGCCGGCGCTTTACGTGCCTTGACCTTAAGAGGCGCCTCGAACCCTTGACAGGCGACCCCCTTGAATATAATGGTCCCGGGACAAAGGCGCCGAGTCGGCCGCGAGCCGGGTTGCCTTCACCACCTCGGGCTTGAGGCGATCTTCGCTCAACTTAGTGGGACCACTGCCCTCCCCGCGCCTCGTTGCGGGAAAGGCGGCCTTCGCCCAAAGTCTGGGAGGTGCACGACAGGGTTGGGGGAAGGGCCAGGTCGTCGGCGCCGAGGCGATGACGGTACCTCGGGCGGCCGGACCTTGACTAGGACGCCCTCGACGACGACGGCCTGTGGCTCGCGTAGGCAGCCCATGCCCCGTCCGCCCTGGCCCGGTCCCGCTCATCCCCTAACGCCCTTGCCGGGCTGAGACTGGGAGTCCGAGAAGGGTCCGGTGGCTCGTCGAGGTCTAGCGAGAAGCCCTGGGGCGGAGGGACAGGCGCGAGACGCTGGACGACCGGAGTCGCCCGCTGGGAGTCCACTCCGAAGACCGGGAAGGGCGACTCGACATCATGCGGTGTACAGTTCAGGATCGAGGATGGGAGCCGGTAGGCGAGTCGTACAAAGACGGGGCCAGGAGTGTGCGGGCGAAGGAGCAGGAAGGGGCCTGGGGGTTTGCGGACGAAGGAACAGGGCCGGCCAGGGAGTGCATAGACGAAGGAACAGGGTCTAGGCGGTCAAGCGCCGGCACGACTGGGCGTCTGCTGACTCGTGGGCGACCGCAGCCGACCGCCGTCTCGTTGCCCTCTCCACCCAACCCGGTCCCCGCCCCGCCCCGGTCTGACTCCGCCGATGACCCATGGTTAGAAGACGGTGGACACAAGGTCGTAGTTCAGGAACCAGGACTGCCGGGAGGTCTCTCTCTGTCTCATTCACGCATGGACGGTGGAGAGACCCAGGATTGACTGAGGTCCAACTCTGGAAGAGGCCCAAACAGTGAAGAAAAAGTCGAGATCCGACCCAGAACCCCCCGTCCCTGAAACGAAGATCTAGTTCCCACCTCCTTCTTAAAAAGAGCCCTACATAATTTTTGATTTCAAGAACTCTCACCCGACACTACCAGACCGTTTGATCTCAGCCTTCTTACCTTGACTTTAAGTTATATTCCAGTCAGGGTGGTACGAAGAACAAAGAAAGACTCAACGGCAGAAGACACAGGGTTGAACCGTCTCTGGTACACGTGTGTGGACCTCCAAAGAGAGGACCGGTAGGATCCCTCCGTCTCGGTAACACATGTCTTCCCCTCAACCTCCCACTAACTCCCACCCCTTAGAGAGGACAAACGTCCGTAAGACACTCAGAATCGGACCGGGTCGAGAGTCGACGGTAAAAAGCTTTTCTTCCGGACCTCCGAACCGGAGTCGAGGACGTCGAAGAAGTCGTGTCATGTGTGTCGGGGGTGTAGGGCCTCTCTCTCCATGACAGTGTACCAAACACCCTCCTTCCCTGGGTCTCCGCCCTATCTGACATTCGAAAAGGTAGAGTTGGGAAGAAGGACTCGTCTACCCCGAAAACGAAGATTCACACCACCACTGGAGGGCGGGGCTCCGGAAGGCTGGGGTGGTGGCCCTCGAAGAAGCTGAAGACTTACTCTGAGAACCACTCCACCCGAGAGGACCCGAGGAGAAGACAAGGGACGCGTGAGACTGGTGGTACCGGGGAATGGAGTCGTAACTACTACACCACTCTACACCCGGGAATGGAAGGACCAAGGACAGGAGCTCGAAAGCACAGGAAGGGAATCGCCTACGTCTAGATGAACTCTAAAAAAAAAGGGACCAAAAATAAGACGGATTGTCAACTCTCCCCTAGGCCACCCACCGACAGGGACCTGAGGATACAGGTCTGAAACTCCTTCGACGGTCAAAGACCCCGACCTCTAATCCGACACAGTGCGAAAGACACTACGTAGAGTAGAACACAGGAGGTCGGAGAACGCGCCTACAACCACGGGTTCGACTAGCACCGGCACGTTTGAGACTAGGGGTATCTACTTCATTCCTGTAAACCCACCCTCGAGACAACCTTCCCCTTTCAACGTCCTCACAAGTCGGACTAGGTGATTTCTTCTCGTATTATTCGGACACGGAAGAGACAAACCGTCCGTTTTCGGACACTCCGGTACCTCCGAGACCTACTTGACGACCTCAGTCTCCACGGGTAGTAGTGGAGTGTGGAGAGTCTCCAGGAGTGAAAGACGGACCTCCACTCGGACCCGAGCCGTGACAGGAACGACGAGAAGGACGACCCTCGAAGGAACGGACAAAGACTAAGCTCGACCAGAGACCCGTCCACCGATCTTTACACCGGGACCCGCTACGTTATGCACACTCCTAAGAAACGACGGAGTGAAAGAACCAGTTTCAGTTCTCGTTCCACTCAACGGAAGACTATGTGTAGTTGGGTGGGGGTAGAGGAGGAGACAGAGTGAGGACCCCGAACGCCAGGAAAACCCCTATACATTTTTATCGTATCGATTCCACAAGGTCTAAACTGGACCTGAGTCGGGTCGAGAACCGAACCCCTGACCCTTAGAGGACGACCTGGAGAACATCGGACCTGTCGATCTTAAAATTTACACTCGGGTAGAACCCTCGTCTAAGAGTCCCTGTGGCAAAGTAGGAAGGGGAAGTCCGGAACGACTTCTTAGCGAAGAACGGTGGGAATGACGTGTGGGAAAAAGGATAGTACCGACGGCTCGGGGGGGACCCGGTCGACCTAGGACTCCTGGTCCTACACCTCCTCCTTCTCGACCTAGGACCCGACCAACCCCTCTGGGGGTTCGTGAAACGACAAGTCCACCCTACTTACACCTCCCAGGCCACCGACCCCACACTCCACCAACCTCTTCCAACACCCCGTCTCTACCTCAGGCCGATCCAGAAGGACAGGATAAGGTCCAGCACCTGTACGACCGTGAGGTAAACGGAGGACTCTTCGAGACAGGGGACAACCATTCACACTGAGACTGGAAGGTCACGAGGATTGGGGTCCAAACGTACTAGGGAGGCTCCGACTCCTACAAACCCGAGACCATCCGTACCGTCCGAGAACGACCCCAGAGTCCTCTGACGGTAGACGAGGGGATCTACGGGTACGACCTTCTCCGGAACGCCTCGGTCTCGGGTATGGTCGCGTTCCGACCCGAGGACCATAACCGCCATGAGAGGCTACCTCGGCCGCTGGTGTAGTCCGTCTCCACAAACGAGGGCAGAACCTCACTCCCACCCGGTACCACTCCTCCTTACACGCGGGTGTCCTGTGGCGGGTGTCGTCAGGACCCGACGCGAACACGAAGTCGGAGTAGTAGTCATCGTAGACGGGAAGGAGAGTATACAGGACTGGACCGTCTAGTTACAGATATGGGGCCGCCGACCACGAATGGCAGACCACTGTCTTTCGAACCAAAAGGGTCCCCTCTGTCGTCGGACCGAGTCGGGTCCCTAGAGTCCAGGACGGGGAGTCTGAGGTAGGAGAACAGGACGGGGTAGGTCTGACGACGGGGGCGACGACGTCTAGCACACGTTCTCGGACCTCCTGGGTAGCGTCCAACACGCGTTACGGCGCGAGAAACGGGACCCGGTCAAGAGTCTCTTGGATGTCCAGTCGTTCCGGTGTCACCCGTCGGTGGTAAGGTCTCAAGGGTGGGGGAGGGTGGTTGGGGGACGAGGCTGGGTCCCTGGTCGGAGGGGAGTCGAGTAGGTAGACGTATGGACGACGGGAGTCCATACGTCTGAATTCGACTGAATCTGAATTCGTCTGAATCTGAATTCGACTGAGTCTGGGGGGAAGAGGAGAGGGGTCGGAGTGTAGTCGTCGATAAGGCCCCTCCACTACGGTGACGAGGAGCGGATAGAGTTCAGTCACGGAGGACCCGTGTGTGTAGTGGACCGGTTCCGGACGATACGGGACCTCTTGAAACACCTCTTGGATCCATCACTCCCGTAAACCCCCACACTCCGTCACCTACCCCGACACCAAAACCGGCTTTCCCGTTCCTACACGTCGAGGCACTTGGTGACGGACACCACCCCTGTCCACACCATCCCTCTGTCCGTGCCACCCCGGTGTTCCGCCTAACGGGACCTCCGTCCGTACTCTTGGAACCAACCAACGGTCTCCCCACGGGAAAGGGTGTCCCGGATTTCACGTCGGGATGGAAGGCCTCGAATACCTCACATACAACGTCGGAAACTCCTGGGGGTCGTCGAGGGCCAGGTTCCTCGACCGACACTCACGGGACCCTCGGTAACCACTCAGTCTCCGTCCTCCACCCGTGGGCCCCAAGTGAGTGGCAAGTGAGTGAGTGTCACGGACACCGTCCATAGGGCCGAGTGGGCGGTCGAGACTCAGACAGGAAGGTAGGTATCGGTGCCGACGGGTCCGGAGGTACGAAGGGATGAAGGGATGGTAGTACCGCGTGGACGCCCTCAAGGACAACTGCTCGGTGCTCCTGGACGTCGGACAAGCCTAGGTCTCGGACCCACTCACTCCCCGAGGACCGTCCGAAGGACCCCGGCTCCTTCCCGGCTACGAGTGGACTACAAGTGTCTCTACCCGAGGCTCCGTCGTGTCCACAGAAGAAGGGAGCGTGACATGGGTCCCCACCCTCCCCAAAGACTTAGGGGGAGTCGATGGAGATCAACGGGTTCGGAACCGGGACGTGCAGAGATCGGATCTCGAGGACCACGATTGGTACGGGAACGGAGGCGTCTCTGCGAACCCCACGACCACGCTCGTCATCCTCTCGGGTACTCCGGGGACCGACTCCTTACGACGGTCGACCCCGACCCGGATACGCTGGTCCATCTGCTGGGACTGAACGCCGCGACGTGCACTCACTCGGGAATGGGACGGGGGTGGGTCTGGGGTCTGGAGGGCAAGACCTGGTACCCAAGGGGCCCGAGGGGGTACGTCGGACCGATATCGTTCGTCCTGAGATGTCGAAGGTGGACGGAGAGGATCCATGTCGGACAAACGTCGGAATAGTCCCGATTACCCACTCTCGGACCGAGGGGTGGACGGTGTCTAGTGGTGTGAGTACGACGACAGAGACGCAAGGTGGCTCCCGTAACACCACTCACCCTCCAGTCCCCTCCCACACCCGGGCACCCCCTTCCGGCGGGGACCCTACCCTCGAGAGAGGTCCCGGGTCGACTCGACTTCAGGGACGGCCCGGAGGGGTAGGTCGGAGTCGTGCTGCCTTCGGTGCGTAAGGAAGAAAAACTACTACTCTCGTCACCACTCCTTCTCCTCCTCGAGTGCCTCCTCCTACTGCTTCTTCTCCTACTGAGTCTCTAGAGTCCCACTCCACCGACGGGAAGACCAGGTCCCCCAGGACCGAATCTGCCCGGGTCGCGGTCGAGACGAGAAGAACCGTGAACTAACGCCGACGGAGGGGTGGAATGAGATCTATGTCACACCCCTTACGGAAGAAGCTACTCTTCCTTCTGTGGACACGACGGGACCCCCTCTAGAGACACTTATGGTCCACTCGTAGTCGGGAAGGGGGCGTGACCCTTGGGGAGGACCCTGGGAGAAGAGGTACCACCACACAGACAGACAGACAGGTGTCGCAACGAAAGGAAGGGATGTACCTCTGACAGAAACTTCTTCACAAGTTTGACGACCTCCACTCACCTGGCCACCCGACCACTCGTCCCGGTGTCCCGAGCCCAACCGGGACGTGTGTCGTACGTGCAGGGCGGGGAGGAGTACGACGTCACGGGAGTGGACTTGCACGCCTTCCGTCGGGTGCTCCGGGACCCAGTCAAGACGACACGCGACGTGTTTCGGACAGTTTCGACGGGGAGCCTTAGGTTGTGACGACCACTCTTCCCCTCCAGTCCCGGGGACCTTTGCCCCACCCACCCCTCTCCCCGTCCCGGACTCGTCCCGAAGTCGGTCAGCACAGGGGTCGAGACGTCCGGCGGGACCGGGCCCACCACGGTAGGATGCACGTCCGGCACGTGCCCCTCGCTCTCGCGGTCCACCACTACCGGCACGACCTCCGGGACCGCCGCCACAACGCGTCGACACCCCCAGACCGAGACGTCAGGGGACCCGCCGAACGACTCGAGACGGTCCGTGAGTCTCGACACGACGTTTCCTTCCACTCCTCCCGACGTCCCACTCCTCCACCGGGCCGGGGCCCACCCCGATCAGTCTCTGTAGGGGGAGGAAGGTGGGGTACCTCTGCCCTTCCCCGACCTCTCGGGTCTGGCTCGACTCGCGGGAAAGGACGTCTGTCGGACAGTCCTGCGACTCCTCCTCCTCCTCCTCCTCCTCCTACTGGTCCACTCTCGAAACCCATGTCCGACCCTGGTCCAGTAGAGGTGCCCCGTCCCACCTGTCACGTGAACCGGGACCGGACCCCCATGTCCCCGACGAGTTTCTACCGATCACCGAGACTTGTTGGTTGGGAAGAGGGTGGCTCCGTCACCTCTAAGTTCCTTCCGAAGGACCGCCACCCCTAAACCCCACCGAACCTAGTTACCTACCCTATCCTCTTGGTCCTTCCTCCTTTCCGACCCGACGTTTGGTCGGATCGGACCCTCCCCGGGGGTTAGGACAGTTGGTTCCCGTCGGGAGTCCCCTCTGGTGGACGACGACGCCTCCTAGCGCTGCCCTCGACGAGGGTCCGAGTCTCAACCGGGACCGTGAGGTCGCAGACTGGACCGGGGTATCCGACTTATGCTACGGTACAACGACCTCGTACGACCGCTCCGGTAGGGACGGGACCGTCGACGCCGACCCCCTCTACGGAAACGGGGGAAGAAACGACCGAAGGACGGTAATGACGAGACGTTCTGCCACTCACGAGACAAGAGAACTGGAGGTTGGGACAAGGAGGACCCGAGGTCACGGGAGGAGGGTATAGACAGGGGCAGGGTCCGACTGAACGTGAGGAGGGGAGTGGTCTTCGTCCCGACGTGTCACCGTCTCTTCAGAAAACGTCACCCTTGCGACCGTCTCAGGTAAGTTCCGGACCCACGGCGCAGTCGGGTCAAACACAGGGCCGACAAGGGGCACGACAACTCACGGAGGGCCCTCCGTCTGGGGCTCCATGCTTCATTACGGTAGAAACCTGACCCGCACGACCGTCTCGTGCCCCCAGCGGGACGGGTCCTCATAGGAGTCAAACGTCCTCCCCCCTCGGACTTACGCCAACCCTCGCACCGGGACCGCAAGCCCTCCCCTCACCAGACGGGGACACGGACAAGGAACTGAAACCTGGTCTGTGAAGGGATTTGAAGACCCCGAGGACGACGGGGAGGACCGCGCTCTTGCGGTACTAGCACAGGTACTGTTGTAGACACCCCGCGAACGGGCGGACGACTATCGGTCAGGGTGCTCCTTTGGCCTCGGGGTCCATTCCAACCCCCCGTAGTCTGTTCCGGTCCCTGGGACGACGTCTCGTACGTCCCGGTCCCCGGTCTCAGAAGGCACACAAGTCCACGACCGGGGTGACGACGTACGGGACGGTGACTTCCTTCTGGACCTCCTCACCCAGTGGTACCCCGTGGAGAAGTCGAAGGACATGCTCTCGTCGGGACTGGTCCATTGGGGCTATGACCCGGGGAACGTTCCCCGAACTACGAGGTCAGAGTAACTACCCGTCTCAATCGTAGTCAACTTCGACGGGAAGAGTCGAAAGAGTAATCAGACGGTCCTAACCGTCGGTCCTGAAATTACGCTCTCTTCCCCGAAGGAGAGTGGTACATCGTAAAAAGGAGTCCCTCCGAAACAAAGGTGAGAGACAAGACTCGGTCTTTAGGGTCGAAAGTATTTGACTAAAGGATCTGGTCTCGAGAAAGTCTGACACACGGTACTTCGGACCAAGGCGACCCGATGGGGTGGAGGGTAAGATTAGTCTCGTCGAGACGAAAGACTTATGTTGAACAGACTTGGTTCACCGATCGAGACCTCGGTACGGGGTCACGAGGACACAGATAGTGGAGACAGAACGCGGAAGTCTCTGACACAACCACCTCGAGGACTCACACACTCGGGGAAAACCAGAACTCCGGTACTATAGTCGATAGACACCAGTGTTGGGGTAGGAGGACGGTGGGGAGGAGGGTGACGTTTTAATGACGATGGGACAAAGTACCCAGGAAGAGTCCCAAGTGTCAACAAACCCTACAGACAATTAGTCACAGTCCGAGTTTGTCGGGTCCACCCTCTGACGGAGAGGCCCCGAGGACGACGGGTGGGGTCACGACCCCGGGTCTCCAAGAAGACAGGGAATCAGCCGGGTAGAAAAGGGTGTCCAACATCTGCACCGAGGTCTCGAGGAAGCATAAATGTCGGAGTAGGTCCGGCTTTTGTTCTAGGGTAGTCCACTCCTACCGTCAACACCCGTCCCGACCCCCCCCTCCGCCTCTCGTCGTCCCGAGCCTCCCGGACCCCGTCGATCCTAACCCCCGGTCAGGAGGGGTCTGCAGAGGGAGAAGTGAGAGGTGGGTCTGTGGTTCCGCCGCGACGACGAAGAGGAGTGCAAGAACCGGTTTGTCGTGTGGCTGTCGAAGGTAAGTCGTGACCCGAGGAACGGACCGCTGTTCCGAGTCCTCGAGGTCCGGCAGGACCCGGAGTGGATCTGACACCCGACGTCGACCCGACTTCTCTCGTCTCGGACGGGTCCGGGTTCTGGTCGAGAGTCGGGTCAAGGTCGAGTTCGGAATGGTTTCTAAGACCCGGACCCGGAGTATGGGTGAACCTCAGGGTCGAGATGAACGACGGAATACCCCCACAGGGGATCCCGACCTCGACACCCTGTTATGTCTCAGCACTGTGGTAAGACATTATTTCCGTCAAATAAAAGACGAACTTGCCATCGAGATCCTCGTCCTTCCTGTCTCTATGTGCAAGTCTTCCGGTGTCACATTACATCGACCAACGGACCGTCGAAACATTTAACCGAGAATTGACAGCACCTTAGCCCCGGGACCGACCTAGTCCTCCGCGGGTATACCGAGGAGAACAAAGTGTGCTTTCTAGACGACGCGCCGTTCGTGACCAGTTGTCTCTTCCCCCGACCAGTCTCCTCAACGATGGTGTCGGAGACCGGGTACACAGGCGAGGGGTGGGAGGTGTACCCGTGTGTACGAGGAGTGAGTGGATCCTCGTCCATCTTCTGTGCTCGCCGGTAGGACGCCCCCGACTCTCCACCGTGGTCCGACGACTTCAGCCCGAGGGACAGCCGGACGTAGAGGGCGCGGTGACGGGACACCAGTTCTTGGTTCTTGGCAGTCCACTCCGGCGTCGGACCGGTGGGCACCTCCCCGGAGGAAGGATCATGGACACGTGTCGGAGGTCGCTCTCGTCGAGCCCGAGACCCCCGTCGAGGCGTCCGTCGAGGTGCCCGTGGAGTCCCTCGAGTCCGTGGTGTCCGTCGCGTCCCCGGAGACCGACGAGGCGGAGGTGGGTCCGGGATCTTCTTGTGCCCTCAACCCGCCTCGTCCCCTCCTCCGCCACGACTGTCGGGGTAGGGTGACGCAGGGGGACGACCGGTCCCGACGTCCGTCCGGCGACGAGTGGTGGCGAGAAGGCCCCCGTGCTCCGACTACGCCCTGAAGAGGAGGAGTCGATGAAGGTCCCTCTAAAGACAGTCCCTTTCCCCTCACAGGACTCGCCCAGACAAACGTAGACTCGTCAGCCTAAACCCCAGTGGACCGGGTCGACCCACGGTGTCGTCCGTCACTGAATAATTGTCGTGAACCATCCCTCCCCTTACTTCTATTAGTCAGACACTCAGGAATACAATTTACGTGACTGTTCTTGACAGTCGTCGACCCCGAGGTGAAAGGACCCTGTCACCAATCTCACCACCAGAGGTAACGGGGAAGAGGTCCATGAATGGTCTTCTATGGTACTCCCCGGGTGACCCGAGGACCCGGAGGGAGTCCTGGACCCCTACTGTCTTTCTCTCGATTCCGGGGTTCGTAGTGTCGACCCGGTCCCCATTCCGTCCGGGCAACCGAGTACACCCGTCTTCCGTCGGACACCCTGAAGTCAGTCTCGTCTGCCCCGAGGTCCTCCCTGACTCCCCCGGCGATGGAGTTATAGCGAGCCTCAGAGTCGGAAAGAGGAAAGGAGGAGTCGGCGACGGAGGGAGAGTCGGAGGAGATCGAGGAGTCCGTCGGAAGCGGAATCACGGGAACCTCCACCGACCCGTGTCACCCAGGTCTTTCGGTCGTCAAGACCCCCATCGGTCGGTCGACTTCTCCCCGTCGTCCCTCCCCCAACTCCACACTCCTTATCCCCACACCTCCTAGGGGATGTGGTCGAGGGTAGTGAGGAGTGTCATTCAGCCCAAAGCCTTGTCGAGGTGCCCCCAGGACTAGTAGGAGAGTCCTCCGACGTGGTAACCGACACACGTCTCTTCCGGTCTTTTGGCAATCCTTCCTCGGGACCGGGAAGTGGACATTACGGAGCAAGGTTCCGGAGACCGGAAGGTCGAGAAGGTCCGAGCACGTGGACAGACGAGACGAGTAGCAATTTTACTAAAAGTTGACTACGGGAACCTACACGATCCGTCCCAGTGCTTCACCACACACCCGTCAAGGGGTTGGGTACGTACGCCCCCTGACAAGAGTTCTAAGGGGGTCCTCAAGTCTACCGGGTCGTACGTGGACGGAGGGAGGTAGGGAGGTCTCGGACCCCATGAGTGTGTGAGGGACGTCACCCGAGACCAAACGTCAACAAGGACCTTAAGGAAGGCCCTCTAGACTCAGAGAAACAGGGTTTTATCATTGACCGCCGCCGCTGCCGCTCGACCACCCGGGGACCCTCCACCCCTCTGACCCCCGGAGGAGGTGACTTACCCCTCCCCTCCATGTCCGTTCCGATGGGTAATGAGAAAGGACTCCAGGACCACCTGACATTTATCCGGGATGTGAGGGTTAGGGATCTCCACGGGAGCGCTACCCGAACCCATCCCTGAGCCTCCCCCACGTCGGGGGTGACATACTCCAAGGGTAGACCCTCCACGTCCCACACCCGGTCCGATGGAACATGTTTGAACGTGTTTCCGGACACCTTCGGTCGTCCCCGGAACTCCTCTGACTTTTACCCACTCCTCGAGACCGTCTCCGTCACACCTCCCCGTCGTGAGTGGAGTCCCGACTGACCCTGCCCACCGTCTGCGTCGAGGCCGCCCCCGCAGTGGAGACGTTGTTGTCAGATCCAGGTGTGGGAAACGGGAGTCTCGGTTGGTCCACTCTTCGATCTCCCAGGAGGGAAGTCGTTCGACCTAATGTCCCGCAACAGACGTCGTCGACACGACCCTGGGGCTCCTTTCTGGGGCCAAATCACCCATGAGTGGTCCTTCACCCTGGAGACCGAGGGTCGGATGGCCGAAATCGAGGAGGCCCCGGTCCTGGGCCGACCCTTCACCGAGACGACGGAGGAGGTGGGACTTCCCTTTACCCGTTCTCCTACTTTTATGGGAGGGTCGCGACTGGGGATGGACCGGACCCCGAGGAGGGGAATGGGATGTTCTCGACTTCCACTCCCACCCCCTTGACACTAGAGGGGGAGACCCCGGGCCCCGAGGAGAGACTTAAGACGCTTCTCTCCTAGTTCGAATCTTGTGTCTTCTCCACACTTGTAACGGGCCGGGTCTACCGGTCGCGGACCCCAGACTGGCAGGTGACGGTCCACCCAGGATGGATCGGCTGCAAGGAGATTGTTCTACCGAAGTAGGAGGAGTCGTTAGTCGTCCAGATTCTGAGCCGCCGACTGAAGACCCTCCAGGTCAAGTGGGACAGTCCTCTCCACTGGTAAAGACAGACTCTCTGTACGGCGTCCCGGTCCGGTCCGACTCCTTCGGACACCCATGAGCCCGTAGCCCCCTTCCCCATCTCTTTGCCTCCGTTCTTCCGTCCTGAGATCCCCGTCTTCCTCGCCCATGTCCCCCGGACCCGGTAGTCTGCGTCCTGAGCCGGAACCCGAGACACACGTCCCCCGTTGAGTGGAGCTAGGCGTCGTATGCATACCCGAGGCGGAGGACCTAGCACTACCGAAGCCCCCACTGGGCTTAGGAAAGACCTCCCCCTCCCTTCAGTGTGGTCGGAGACAAAGTTCAGAGGTGTGGGTACACACATTCCGTTTTTGTCTGAGATCTCAGTTCGGTTGGACCCAAGATCAGTCCGGGACCGGTCAGTAACCGTCAGACTGGGTTCCGTGTAACGAATTGGTGATACCCGAAGTGAAAGGAGTAGACATTTTACCCGTATTATTAAGGTTAGAGCATTCTTAGAACATCACGGGGAGGGTTCCGGAACGAGGACTTTCTTCGAGTTTTTGTCAATAAAGAAGTCGGAAACCCGCAACCAGACGGAGAGTGGTCTTCCCAGAGACGAGTGGACCGAGGGCTCCGAGACGCCCCTGAAGTCCTCCCTAGAGAAGTCCTTGAGAGAGGTCCCAGTGCCGGAGATCTTCCACAGCTTGGAAACCCTTCCCTACCCTTGTTTTCTGGTCTAAGTCGAAGTCACGGGACGAGGGGGTGAAAGTGTTGGAATAAGTCTGTTACCTGTCACTGTGGGGAAATACGGATTAGGACACCGTGATTGTCGTCGTACGTCCCACTTGGGTGAGTGGTAGGTCGAGGGGAAGGAGGGTAAAGGACGGGGGCGGGTTAGTAGATCGGACCCAGTGAAACACTTTCTTCATGACGTAGGACCCCACTTCACAACAGTCCCTGTCTCCTTTGTTTTCTAGGAACTCCTACGACAGATCCCCCCTCTGTTCAAACACATACTGGGGTCGTTTTCGGTCGTGTTTCTTACGACACGACGACTTTGATCGTGTTACGACATTTAGTTGATGTGAACTTGTCTTCGAACAGATTCGACATCCCCACAATCCTCACCTCCCTGTTCCTGTACCTTTTGGGTCACGACTCCCTGTGCCTCCCGGACCTGACCCCGGAGCCGAGATCCTTACCACACTTCTGTTTTCGACGGAGATCCAACCAGGACTTATCCATTCACGTCGTCCGAACAGACCTATCCGGGTGGTACTGTCGACGGGACGTGACTGAGGACACCCCGTCTCGACCTCGTCCGGGGGTGGACGTGGGGGGTTGGGACCACGATCTGACCGCGTCTTTCTCGTGGGGTGAGACATGGCAGTCGAGTAGTCAGACTCGACAGGCTGCCCCTCCTCCGGATGGACTCCCTATAGTTTCCCTAGTCCGTCGTACCCTAGGTGTCTGTAGTAGGGTTTTTTCCCCAGACCTCGTAGAAGGTCTCAGAGGTAGGACCGGTCCACCAGTCCGTCGTCGTCCGACCCAGACTCCCTCTGTCACCCGACAGTTCCTGACTCCGGTTCAAGGGAAGGTTTCTGGCCCACCAGGGTCGGGGTCCCTACGTGAGTGTCCAGTCAGAGGTGGTATAGTTACGCCTAGACGTCGACACGGGACACGTCCGCGAGGTCCTACACGACCTACAGAAGACGCCACTCCCTCCCGTTCGATGTCACGGGCGGGTCCCCTCCTGGTGAACCGTGACGGGATGTAGGTCCGGAAGGTCGGAATGGATGTTCCATGACCGTAACAACTCTCATCTGCGCCTACTGCGGTTAGACCTCGACGCGACTCTCCATTTCGCTCTTCGCCCCGGCGCCACGTGGGCCGTCGCCCCCGACTTGAGCGTGGTCGTGCATTAACTCCTAAAGGAGCGACCCCCTTGTTACGTGGGGTAGTGGCGACGCGGTTTCTGGATGTCGGAACAGGTCGGGTTACGTAGGGGATTGGGTGGGGTCGGGACCCGGTGAGAAAGGACCCGGAATGGTCCAGAAGTGGTGTAAGTGGAAGTCCATAAGCGCGAAGTGGTTGGCCGTCGGGGCGCAGCGACGGTCGGACCTTCTTCTTACTCCCCCACATCTACGTCCCCCTCGGGAGTCCAACCCTGGGGACCCACAGGGAGGGTCTCGTGGATGGGACCGGTCCGGGCGGGAATGGTCTACCACCGCTTCGTCGGCCACACCGCGACTTCGTGTAACCCTATTATCTTGTACCAGGGAGGTCCCAAAATGGGAGCAGATGTGGTGAAGGCAAGTCTAGAGTTAGGTTTAAGAAGCCCCATGTCTTAAAGGGTTTGGCAACCTCTCTTCCTACACCTGGCCATCACACCTGGTCTTACGGTTTATGTCCTTGGTTACTTGATACCCACCTATTTACTAATTCCCCTATTCATTTACCTCTGTGTCTGACCTATGTGCACTCGGGACTCGGTCAGACGTGTGGTGCATCCACGAAGCTTGAATGTCCTCGGAACGTCCAACCTAAGGTCCAACCTCTACGTTTCTAAGCGCTTCCTTCTGGAAGGCTCGATGTTGGGTCCGGCCCAGGCCCCCTCTTGCCCACAGGAGACGTCTATCCGGGCCGTCGACTGACAACGCGTCGAAGCCGACGACGGTCAGGGCGAGGACGTCGGGTCTAGGGCGGCGCCCCTCGCGCACGAGACGACGAAACGTGAAATGAGGAGTAATCTACCGCGCGAGAGGTCTCGTCGGTTACCCCTTGTCCCAGTTGAACCCCCGCGAGCAAACCCCGTGATCCATCGGATCAGGTCCGTTGTCCCCCGAGGGCTCCGTCCGTCGCTTGGTTACCCTGCTTGGGACGTCCGCCACCCCCCTCCCCCCTCCCTAACACTCCCCAGACCTGGTTACCCGAGAGTAGGAGCGGCCCATTGTCCCCATGGAGCCCTCACGAAGGGGTACCTGGTTACTCATCCCTCCTCTGAGGCTCGTGGCTCGGACCATTGTTCCACGAAGTTGATCTCCTTCTCCAACGCAGTACGGTTCCCGTTAGCAGTCCGGGACAAATCCGCGGACTGAACGTCAATCTGGAATGGGAAAAAGGCTTAGGGTGTCGCGTCGTTCACCAACCAGATGAAAATACGGGTCGGATTCCGGATACCGCTTGCCCACACTCCACCGAAACCTCGGTGGTGTCCAGCTACCCCTTCTTTCTAGAGTGTTCGTCACTCCCAGAACGGTTCAGGGAAGGATTTGAACTTGTCGAATCCACCATCCGTAAGGAGAGGACCGACAAAGAGTCCACACTTACAAGAGGACCGACTCTGGAATCAAAGCGACCTACATCTCGTATAAATAGTCGCATCGTTTTCGACAAACAGAGTTTGTTGACACACGACATTTAACACACCGACATCAGCGCTTATGAGGAAAGGGGTACGGAGGACGGACGTGTCAGTAAAGAAACCAGATCTCACGTGAAAAGTCGGAACTGAGGTCCCGCACGAAGACAGACATTCCGAGTCGAAAAGTGTGGTATGTGTTTTTATTTGAGTTTTACCGAATTTATGAAATTCTGTACTGTGGTATTTTGAGGACCTTCTCTTCTCTCCGTTTTGTAACAGTCTGTATTTAACCTCGATATAAAAGAATCTAGTCAGAAGGTTCCGTTTTCTTTAATTTGGGGTTTTATTTGTTTACCTTGGATTACCTTAAATCTTCGAAGACTTGTCGTTTCCTTTGGTATTTGTTTTCCCCTTTTCGGATGTCTTACCCTTCTTTGTAAACGTTTGCGACACTGGTTGTGTCCGCATTAAAGGTTTCATACATTTGTCGAGTATGTTGAGTCGTAGCCTTTTTGTTAGACTATTTTTTTACCCGTTTTCCCCTGAAGAGGCCACCACGTCACCAGTCCCATGTACCCGAGGTACGAACCAGACCTTTCTAGGGTGTACGACACCTCGTTGATTCGGGTGAGTGGTGTTGATGACTCGGGTGCGCGGTGACGACTCGGCTACTCGGGATCTTGGACACGAGGTGCTGTTCTCTTCAGTGACGTTACTTACCGGGTACGTGACGTTTTCCCTCCAGGGGTGAGTAACGTTGATCTCTTTCGGACGAGCGTCGTTATTCTGGGTCGTGTCGGTTTTTATTTGTTTTTAAATCTTTATAAAAAATTTACCCGTCTAGATTTATCTGTAAAGAGATTTCTTCTATATGACTACCGATTGTCCGCGTACTTTGAAACGAGTTGTAATAGTCTCTTTACGTTTAGTTTTGGTGGTACTTCATAGTGGAAGGTACCTAGTCTTACCGGTATTGACTTTTCAGATGTTTATTATTCACGATCTCTCCCACATCTCATTTCCTTTGGGAGGATGTGATAACCACCCTTACATTTAACCACGTCGGTATCACCTTTTGTCAGACCGCTAATTTTGACTTTTATCTCAATGGTATACTAGGTCGTTAGGGTGAGGACTCGTATAAAGGTTTTTCCTGTTTTTCAAATTAAACTTTTCGTGTATGGGGTTACAAGTGTCGTAATAAACGTTATCCGTTCTGTACCTTCGTTAGATTCACAGGTAGTTGTCTACTTCTACACCCCATATATATATATGTGTATATGTTACCTTATAATGAGTCGGTATTTTTTCTTACTTTTTACGGAAAACGTCGTTGTACCTACCTGGATCTTTAATAGATTCACTTCAGTCTCTTTATGTTTATAATATACTATAGTGAGTATACACCTTAGATTTTTTCTTATGTTTACTTGAATAAATGTTTTGTCCTTATCTGAGTGTCTGTATCTTTTGTTTGAATACCGATGGTTTCCCCCTTCCCCTCCTTCCCTACTTGATCCTAACACCCTAATTGTCTATGTGTGATGATATATATTTTCTTTGTTCCTGAATGACGTATCGTCTTGATATAAGTCATAGAACGTTATTATTAGATATTACCTTTAGTAGACTTTTTTTCCATGTATTGACTTGGTGAAACAAATCATGAAAACTTTGATTTTGTTATCAATTAGTTGACATCAAGTTAATTTTTTTTGAGTCGAGACTAATCTCGGTTTGATTGGGATAAAGTAAACAAGGAAGTTAGGTCCTTGAGAATTCTAACCCCAGAACAAAAAAGGAAATCACGGACTTTGTATCGTTTATAAACAGTTTACTTACATGTTAACGGGATTTAAATGTTGGTGACTTATAATTCCGACTTACCCTAAGGTTTTAGGGTTCTGAACACAAGCACCACTCTTTTGTCTCCGGGTATGTCTGGCAAAGACGGTCTGGTGTGTCGAGACATCACCGTCGGACCAACCCTCGAGCTGAGAAGACTTAAGGTCACGAGAGTCAGGAAGGTACCACGGACCGATTTGACCAAAGATGTACTATGAATGTTTAACAAAACTAGTATATAACGGTTACAAGGATTCCCAATTGTGACCCCGTGTGTATACTATTTAAACCCCCATGGACGGAAATTCCTTCCGTGAATATTGGATCAAATTCTCTATTCCCTATGTCATTAAACAAGTAAGTGAATTGTTTATAAATAATGTACGGATGGTACATAGTCCGTCAGGAGGTCCGTGACTCCCACATCGTTACTTGTTTTATTCAGGGACAAGAGTTCCTTATCCTTTCCTCACTACTATTGGTTTGTCTGTTTATCTTTACATACTCCAGTATTAGACACGACACTTCTTTTTACTCCGTCGTATTACATTATCACTCCCCACGATAAACCCAGTCCACGAGGTCCTTCGAGAGACTTCTCTTCCCCCGTTCAGTCACACGAATGGACTTTCTTCTCACAAAGACTGTTTTTTGTTTGTTTGTTTGTTTGTTGAATCGTTCGTGTCTCCAGGACTCCGTCTTTACACAAACCACACAAGTTCCTCGTATCTCGTTTCACTGATTCTTCTTACCGTTCCCCACTCCAATCTTTCCACCTATCCTCAGTGTAACGGAACCTCCGGTTCCTTTCCTAAACCCGAGAAGGGAAGCACTTGTCTTTTGATAACCTCTCGAAACTCGTCTCCTCACTGTACTACTCTAAATACACAATTCTCCTAGAGAAGACACAACTCTTACCTGACTACCACTTGTTCTCTCCCTCGTCTTTTCTACACCTTCCTTCGCCTTTCTTCTCCACACACTCTATTGTCACCAACTTGTTAGTCAGAATCGCTCCCTTCGTCTCCGGTCTAAGACCTCTCTTAAGACTTTCCCTACGATCTTGGTCGACTACCCAACCTCCACCCCATACTGCCTTGTCCTTCATTTCCCGGACACGGAGACACGTGAGTCGTGGGCTGAAGGAGTGACGGATACGTCCACGGACAGAGCCCTCCCTGTTCCTTCCAGGTTCCTCCGCCCTGCCGAGGTTTCGTCGCGACTGCAAACAGTCCACTCTGTCATTCCTGAAGGAGTTCTTCGGTCTGTAGACAGATCTGAATTACTACATCGACTTGGTGAGTTTCGAATATATTCACTGTAGTGTCCTTCCTCGACCAAACCTTCCAAGGACGAGACGGGTAGACCACAGGACATACCCCTCCCCCCTTCGCCACCGATACCGTCAACCCATTCACCACTTGATCAAACCACTTCCACTTGCAGGTCTCTCCATCCTCCTGGCGACCGGAACCCTTCTTGAAGGTTAAACCCTCGTTCTATTTGTGCTCCATTCCCTCTCTCCACAACCACCTAAACCCGGGGACCCTAGGGACGTTTATCTCACGACGACTGTACCGTCAGATCCAATCCGGCAGACTGCACCCCGAGTCCGCCTCATTCCTCTGGTCGTACCGTCGTTGAAAGTCAATCCCACTGTCACGGCGTCTGTGACCCTCTCTCAGGGATCCTGGACTAGGCGGAACCCGTGCCCTCCGAGTCGGGGAGCAGGGAGACTACAGGAGGGTACGGTCCGGGGTCCCGGAGCTCGAGTACCAAAGTCCAGACAAGTAACTCCGAAGGTCCATCCTCAAGTTGGTACCCGGCTTAGTCTCCGGAGATCGGTGTCCGACACCTGTCACCTGAAAGGGTACTCTCTTCCACCGAGTCTCGGGAAGAACCACCGACTGGGGTTGGGAGGGAGGTCAGGACCAACGGACCTCTTATGTCTCTCGACCCGGGTCTTGGGTGTCTCGGACCTGTTGAGGGAAAGGTCTTTGACACTCACCTACTCCCCTCTCCCCGGGTCTCTGTGGTCGTCCTTCTCTGGGACCCTTGGGACGAGAGTCCGCTGTAGAGGTGGTAGAGGGACACTAGGACGACGGAAGAAGAGAGTTACTTAGGCTACTCCTCAGGAAAAAGTCATTGTAAAATAAAATTTAGGAATCACTTCTAGATTCTGTTTTTATATTTCACGATCCAAAATCCCAACCCCCGCCTCCCTTCCCGGGTGACTCAAGTGTGGTAAACCTGGACGGACAAGTCAAGGAGTCTCTACTTTCTCCCATATAGAGTTTTAACTTTTTTTTTTTTTTTTTTTCAGTAAGAACTCAAAGGGTGGTTAGCCACAGGTACTCCTCGACTCCCTGTTTCAGTGGAGTCTGGTGGTTACTCTTGCGAGTGACCCCCTCCGTCCAGCTGTCGTTCCTCCGACTCCGACAGAGTTTCTTCTGGCCGCCCTATCTCTCTCTTCCGTCCCCCAGGACGTCCGAGACGTCGTCTCTGTCCCGCCGGCGGACGAGGAGACCCCAGAGGAAGTCGTATGCAGCCCGTTTCCGGACGAGGTAGACACGTCTCTTCACCCTCTCCCCAGACACCCGTGGTGTCCCGACCTACGATATGGGGCCCCGAAGAAGGGGTCATGCTGGAAGAGACCTTGTATGGTGGGGGTACGTCCGTCCGAGACGACTGAGTGGACGTGACGTTAGTCTGAGACACTCCACACCGACCCCAGTCCAAAGAGGAGGGTCTTTAACTCACAGTGGACTTTGAACCCACCCCCGGGGTCCGGGACCTTCATGGACCGGTTCAGACTCTCTCTTTTCCGGTCCTCAACCTTCTTTCTCTTCTGTCTTCCGGGGTCCGTCCCTTCCTGTTTCCTCCTTGGGTAATGCCTCAATCGCCCTACCACTACCCCGGTGAGCCTCTTGTTCCGATCTCGACCTCGGGTCCCCACCACTGTGACGACAGAACACGATCCTTGGTTTGACGATGAGTGGACTCCTGTTTGTCCCTTTCCCCGGGGGAAGTCCCCATCGGCTAGTAGTGTGTGGGACTTTGGAGAGACGACCCCCTCGAGTCTCAGGCAAACCGTCGTCGGGACCGACGATTGTGTCGGTACGGTGTGGAACCAACGGATAAGTGAGGGAAGGTGTGACTGCGAGACGCAGGGGGTATAAGGACCGGGGTCAGGGTTCCAGGTCAACTCTCGACTTACCTCCGTCCTTCACCTTAAGAGTCGTACCAACCCTCTCCCCCTTGGGCTCCCGTCGAGTTCGTCACCCACTCTTGTACACTGTACGCGTCGAGAGTGTTCACACCTACCAGCAACACGCTCACACAGACCGCCCGCTCCCCCCACACCGCGTTTCGCGTGGAAGAACATTAATGACATACGAAGGTACACCACCGCGAGGACTCTACGCGATAATACCACGGCCCGAGGTGGACCCGGAGTAGAAGACAACGGAACCGGGTCCTTCGCCCCGACGGTCCCGACTCGGGACCCTACACGTGGTGTGTTCACGTCCCCGGTCCGGACCTGACACGACCCCCTAACCGACCTCCCTCGTGTCCCACTGTCGGCCGGGTCTCCGCCCCTCACCTCCACCGCCTTTCCCGAGTCCACGAACCGACCTCGTTGGAGTGGAGACGTCTTCATCAACCAAGACTTCTCGAGGTGCGTGAGCAACTACCCGTCGTCCACGCCTGGGCCCGGTCTACCGTAGACCCCGCGTAAGGTCCTCTATCCCTACCCCGTCTCCGCGACGTGTTTCTCCGGGGCCCTCAACGACCGGTCGTCCTGGGGAGAGACGTCGACCGAGTCGTCCGCGACCCGCCCGAGCGTACCCAGCCCAAACCCTTTATAGTGGACGAGGTACGACGTGACCCTCGAACTCCCGAGTCGGTGCTCCGCCGTCAGATCCGAGACGTGGACCCGGAGTGGGTGGTGTGCGGGCAACATCTACTTCCACTCGTCGTCGCTCATCAGACGTTCTGTCTCTTTCCGGTCGACGTGGTCACGGGAGGGCCCCCGGGTGACTGACCGTCCTTCAAGACCTCTTTACTTCTCCCTGCGGAACGTTTAGGTTGTGGGAGTAAAGCGACCGCTCCTTGTACCCCGAGTGTCTCTCTCTGGTTTACTCCCGACCACTCGTGGTCCGTCCGACGCTCCGATCCCCGTCGTCGGCATGGAAGACTCCTGTCTCTTCTGGGAACGGAAAGGATAGGAGTAGGGGGTTTGGAGTCGTCGGCCCCCCCCCCCCCCCGAANNNCCCCCCCCCCCCCAGAAGGTGAGTACGAAAGGGTCGGGAATACACACACAGACTGAGAAACGTTGAGGTACCTGACATCCGAAGGTCCGAGGAGACAGGTTCCCTAAAAGGTCCGTTCTTATGACCTCACCCAACGGTAAAAGAAGAGATCCCGTAGAAGGGGTAGGTCCCTAGTTTGGGTCCAGAGGACGTAACGTCCGTCAAAGAAATGGTGATGTGGTACCCTTAAGGGACCGAGGGTCGTGAGTCCTCTCCTCGATTATGTATCCAAAGGTGACTCCGGAATTACGGGTCCCAGAATGTCAAATGTTCTCCCAGGGTCTCTAGTCCGGAGATGAATTGGGTGTCTTAGTTGTAGAGTTTCACCTAAAGGTCCCTTCTCTTACACATCCCCCATAAAAACTCTTCACTCAACACACCTCAGATCTTAGACCGTCCGTACGACGGATCTTTGGTCACGGAGACCCAGTCCATCGGTCGACGTTCCGGACTGTCTCATCTATTGTGTACATACCGGAATCCTACTACTTCCCTCTGTCCCCGTCCCCACTCAGTGTTTACGGTTCATGGACTTAGACCTCCCCCGTCTTCGAGGTCCCTGTCGTTAAGAGGGACCTTTTCTCGGAGTCGACACAGGGGTGGACCTTCCCTCCGTCTCCATGACCAGTAAGTCTCACCTGGTCCCTCAGGTTCCCGGTCTCCCACACCACACCTCCTACTGTGTTCTCCGTCTCATGAGTCATGGAAGGACTCCGAGTCCCGACAACGACGACGACGACGACGAAGACGACGAGGGTTTCAGATTTACCGGTCGAGGGGGTAACCAGAGGTGACAGAGGACGTCTGTGTCAAGGACACCGACCGGGTGGAACGGGGGTCAGTAACGAGACGGGAGTCTGGGTGGGCCAAGGGAGGGGACGAGAGTGTAAGACTCCCCCGAGGACCTCGTTCCTCCCCGACTCATACGTCAAGAAACACCATTGGAGAAGGAGAAAGAAGAGTCTCTTACGTCTTGACACCCCAGCGAAACTACGATTAAAGACCCAGGGACTAACTCGACACCTTGCAACTCTCCCTCCGTTTACAGTCTCGGAATTCACCCGTGTTTTCCTTCCCCTTTCTGTCCTCCGTCACTTTCCTGCCCGTTCTGACCCGTCCCTTGGAGGAAGGGTTCCTGTCTCGTCTAGAGACTTGTTCCCCGGACCTCCCTCCGGGTGGTGGGAGGGCCCTCCGCGTCTTGAAGTAGGAAGGGGGGTGTGAGGTGGGTATCGACGACTAAAATCCTCACCACCCCGTATCCCTGTGGGTGGCCCCTGTCAAGGACTACCGTCGTCGGCCATGTGGAACATCCCGAGTCGCGGTAGGGATACCGGCTAGAGTCCTTGGAGGAGTTTAAGTGTTGAAAACAACTCTCGTGTCGCGTTTGCTCAGAAGGTCTACCGTCCCGGAAGGCTCAAGGGGAGGAACATGAAGGGGAACTTATGGCGGGTCCGGATCTTCTGTCGTCGTCATTTCTTCTCTAGTGACCATTACCTGGTGACTGGACCGACCGAAGTGTCTACATGTCGGACTCGCGAGCGTGTCTTCCCGAGTTCGATCCAAATGCGAGTCGACAACGGTGGCACTCTAGGTACGACTCAAAACGGAAAGGTAGAACGCACCCCGACCAGAATGGGAGGTTAGAGGGGAAATAGACAGTAGGATGTCCCACACAAGGTTGGGAGGGAGGCTCTCCGGTCAAAGGTCCGGAAAGTGGAACTTTTTCCGCCGTAGGACCAGGAGGGCCTTCAGGACGAACGGACGCACGAAGGTCCCCTAGGCCTTGTACCAGAACCGGCGTAGGAGGGTCGTGTGAGGACCCTTAACGGGCGAGAGGTGAACGAGATGGTGGGTCAAGGCCTCGAAAGCCCACGTCGCGTAGGACGGACTACGGTAGGACCCCTATTCTCGTTGTCTTTACAGTCCCCTTGATTGTGAAACCCTTCTCACTCTGGGACCGGGAACCCCAACCGAAGACCGGTTCCGGGGACCTCTAGGGTAAAAATAAAACGGAGGTCTGTATAGAGTTTTAAGATCCCAACTTAACAAAGTAAAGACGGTAGTGATCGTTCATGGTTTTTATGAAAGTTGTAAGGTTGACACTGCAGACCTCCCTTTAGGCTCCGTAAACAGAACTATAAAAAGTCCTTAGATGACAAACCTTCTCTTAAGGGGATCACAGGAAGAGGTCCACTCTGCAGGATAGAACTAGGGGTCACAAATGTCATCGACGAAGACTCTACAGAGTAGTCGGGAGAAGTGGGTGGTGGGAGTGTTGAGGAAACTACAAAGGGTTTGAAGGAGACACGAACAGGGTCCTCGTCCACCCCGTCCCTCGACCCCCGACCCCGTCTCGACCCCGCCTTCACCCGTCCCGGTCTTCCGTTCTTTTGTTAGTCCTCTACCCCGTCAGAAGAAGGGGTTTGTCGGGGTATCGTCCGGGAGGACGGGAACCGGACATCCCGAACCCTGTGACCGGGGCCTAGTCAGAAGTGAGTCCTGTTTGAAGATCGAGGGATCGAGTGTCCGGAAGACGACAGATAGGGAGTCAGATCGTCTCCGCAGGGGTCTTCGGGGATGGGTGGTGGAGGTCAGACCGGTCCGAAAGGTTTGGATCCGGGTTCGACTATGGGTAAAAACCAATTAGAATGGACTCGACGACACGTCCCTCAAGGTCCCGAGTCGGCTGGAGTCGAGTCGAGTCGAGTCGAGTCGAGGGTCGACCCGTCGAAGGCATAGAGAGGTGGGGAAGGATGTCAGGGGTGGGATTCAAAGTCAAGAGGAGGTCCCTCCCGGGAAAGGGACTTTAGTGCACCAGAGTCTCAACGTCCCGTTGACCAATGGTGGTCCCCCTTCGTCGTAGACTCTTGGAATAGAAACCTTAGGACGACAGTCTTCTACCTCCTCCCGGAGAGGATGAAGTCCGAGGAAGGGAAAGGAGGGAATCCTAAGGGGAACGAACATAGACTGCAGAGATACTGCGGTGACGAAGGGGACCCTCCGACGTCACAGGACCTCAGACCGGACCCCGGAGACCTATCGAGACATGGTGAACGGGTAGATATAAGGGGGGTACTACAGACGAACTATGGATGATCCACTGGGGTCTATAATCGACTTAAGTTACTTTCTTTGTTTCCTCCGTCCCTTCCTTCTTCGGGTCCGGTCCATCGACTTACCCCTCCCAACGGGAACCGGTGGGTGTTCAAAAATGTTTCGAGACAAGTGGGGTGAGGGGAAAGGGACCACGGGGGCCTACCAATCAATCCAGTCCTTCCTTCTTCCTGATGGTTCTTCGGACCCGTTCCTTTACGGAGAAATAACCACGATCTCAACAAGGACACCCTCAGCTTGGTGTCCGGGGAGAAACCCTGGGAGCGAGAGTCGATGAAGGAGGACGCCCCCTATGAGACAGGGTTCCCGTGGAGAAGATAGTCGAAGACGTCTTTCTCTCTCCTCTGTTTACTACGACCTTCGGACCCTGAGTCTGTGTCCGACCTTTCCCCTGAGGATCTCTCACCCCAGTCTCCGTTCCGACCTCCCGTCCGAAATGAACATTGTCCGCCCGCACCATCCACCCCCGTAGGAGGGGTCCGTCACGGACCCCCGCGTGCACGTCCATCGCGAGGCGTCGACAGAGGTCAAGGAGGTGAAGTATGTCCCACCGACCCAGGTCACTTACCCGCAACTACTCCGAGTGTTCTATGAGAAACATCACGCGGGACTCCTCTACTTTCCCATCTTGTAAACAAGACAAACCGACTAAAATTGACTCACACGACCCGTGATCGCATGAACCTTCTTGGTCTGCCTGCGGGGAGTGGACAACGAGGACATCCGTGAACGGTTGGACACGCACGATGGACGACACGGGAACGGACCTCCCGAGGGAGGGAGGGTGAAGAGTGTCCTGGGTGATGAGGGTCTCCGGGTGAAGAGACGGGTCCGTGTGGGGGTCAAGAGGGGTGTTGTGGTTCGAGGTACGGGGCGGACCGTGAGTGACCGTCTCCGGTCGTATCGGTCGCCCTCAGAGGAACGGTGTCCGAAGCAGGGCCTTGGGCAACCCTTGAAGGAAGACGAGGTAGTGAGCTGTCGGTGGATCCCCATTCCCTTCCTTTCCTGGGAAACGGACCTCCTCCGGTGACTGGTGTTTCCGGGTCCCCTTGCACCCTCCGCCGGAGACCCTTCTCCTGACTCTTATCCTCAGGGACGAGATTACCCCCACCCCCACCCCCCCGTAACCCTTTGTCTACGGTGACACGTCTGGTGAACACTATGTCTTCGTCCCTGGGCGACAGGAACGTAAATCGATTCGAGAATGTTCCAATCGAATAAGACACTTCCAGAATGAGATACGTCTACCATTCTTCACCCTATCTAAACTTAGTGTACGTTGTAGAAAAGACAACAGGAGTGTCTTGGATTTTGTCACGTTGATCATTCAGAGTAATTTATCGGTAACTCAATTAATTACTTAGTGATAGGAGACCCTTACCCTCTTATTTTAATCGTAGTTCCATGGTCCACGAACTTACACCGGAATGTATTTTGTCGACCCGACATGCGACCTGTGCTCGGACGAAGTGTCTCCTTCTTTGTTCGGACCCCTCCGACTGAGTGGTTTCCTGTGTTGTTCGTCCGCGTCCTGCCCGAGACGTAAGACCAAGTTGGGGTGTGGGTTCGGGGGAAGTAGGTAGTGTGTCGCCCTCGGTCGGGGAGGAGGGTCCGGACAGGACTGTGAGTGGAGGCCCGTGACGGGCCCGGGGGCGACCCCCAAGACACAACTTGTACTGTAATAACAGGACTCCCGTCTTCCAACCCTCAATCAAAGGGACCTACGGTCGGACGACTAAAGAGACGCAGGCTGGAAAGGGAAGGACGGTGGGATGTGGGACGGAGGAGAGGACCCGTCGACCGTTTGGTCGGTTCAACCGGTGGGCTGGACTTCATCGAAAACCTCGGCCTCTCGTCTGGTCAGGGCGTCCATCTTCTCCGTCAGAGCCCCCACCACCGGCACGTCCCTGAAGAAGTGGGACGTCAATCCCAGACCTGTAAAGACCACCTTTGGGTCTACCCTCTTCCCGTCAACCTTTGACAACCCCAGGACCGGAGAGTCCTTGGGGACGTGCTCCCCATATCACCACCCCCTCTACCTCTGCAACCTCCCAGACCTCGTTCGTCTTCCGCCCTCCCCTGTCTCTCTCCACGAAGTGGAGTGGGTGGGGGGCGGGGCCAGAGGAGAAGGGGACCCGACGAGGAGGTGACGGAGGTGGGGAGGAGTACCCTCGGGGTGGGACGATGGGGAAGGTAGGGTCCGGACCCCCGAGTGTAAGAACCGTATTTTCCGTAACATCGTCGGCGACGTCTTGACCACCGCTGTGACCCACGTCACTTTCACGTACGTCGGAGGAGCCCGGTCACGCATGCTCTTGAACGTGAACCCCGTCAGACGTTCCCAGTCGCCCAGTCCCAACCCCGACGAGGAGTCCGGGGCCCTTTCTCACAGTAAGAAGCGTTACTTTCTACTGACCCGTGGAATGGATACGGCAAAAGGACTTCCATGTAGCGGTTCGGGACCCGAACCATAAGACCCAGTAACCACGCAAAGGTCAAGACCTTTAGAAGTGTCGAGGCCGGAGCCACGACGAGGAGGGTGACGGTCTTCCTTCGTTCGAAGGGTACATTCGCGGTACGGTCCGGGACGAACGACCGGTGGGGTGAGTCTAGGTCTCCCGGGACTGAGTCACATGTCGAGACGTTAGGTGGGACACGAGGTCGTGGTTTGACGTCCCGGTCTGAACCAAGAGAGTAGAGAGGTGTGGACTGTGTAAGTGGTCGTTCAGAGCAAAGACAGTGAGATCGGGTCGAGGGGAAAAGAAATAGGGAGGGGACTGGCGGAAATGAAGTCCGGTCCAGTCCAGAGCGGAACCAACGAACGGAGCTCCTGGTCAGAGAGACGGAGGTGAGGACGAGGGGGCACCAAGTCGGAGGTGGGCCGTCCGTCACACGGAGACTTACGTATGTAGTCCGTCGAAGTTGACGTGACCCTCACAAGATCGAACCTTCAAACCTCCATCCCACCGTCCACAAGTGAAATAATAACACAAAGTATTCTGTCTACGTTTAAAAACCATAGTTTATAAATTGAAAAAAAAATACTTCTTATTTGTCGGTTAAAATAACCCGAGTGAGTCTGATCCTTAGGTAAGTTTATAAGTTGTAAAATTTCCATGTACTTCCGCGTATTGGGGAACAAGTCAGAATCTTACTTTCCTGGACTCTGAAGGGACCACCAGGTCACGAATTCTGAGGTGATAAGGTGATGTCTCCCGCGTCCAAGCTAGGGATTGACCCCTTGATTCTAGAATGTACTGGGTACCGTGTCGGTTTTGTCTTACTTTCCGGTTAGTTAGGGGAGGAGCGAACCGGAGTAGTACTGGAGAGGACTAGACCGTCGATCGAGGAGAACCTGGTGGACCGTGAGAACGGGAACGAAAACTCCGAGGTTGGTATGTTGTGAAAAAACCTGAAACCGGAAAGGCACAAAACAAGAAAGAGAGAGTTTATGAAGAACGTATCAACTGAAAAATTAAAAGTCCGGACTCGAGTTTAATTCGGTAAAGTAAATAAAGATTTATAACTAAATGAAAACCGAAACTACCCAGAATCGACACCGTTCGACGACCCCGAGATTACCACCACGTGTCCGAACCTCCGGAGTTTCGTACACCCTAGAATCTGGGGGCTGGTCCCTAACTTGGGGATTAACGTCCCGCCTAAGAATTGGTGACCTGGTGGTCCCTTCAAGGATTTAGTTCGGTAAAATCTCTTCTGAATAGATTGGAGGGTTAGGGTACATGGTCCATCCAGGTGAGACAATAAGGACTGGAGTCTAAGGATAAACAAAAGAAGTATTTGTTTACCACTACATATATGAAGACAAGAGCGAGGGAAGGAGTTGGAACGGGGGAGGGAGGGAACGATCAGACATTCGAGAAACTCTGGTCTCTCGAACAGACAAGACAAGACATCGTTTGGGACTCAGAGTGTCTCGTGGACGTCACCGAGTCGTCCATAAGGTTTTCCAATTTGCACGGAGTGGACCGCGAATGTCGCGTGTGTCTTCCAGACCACTGTGACCCCTGTACAACGAAGGTCGACGAGTGCGAGCATATACTTCGGTTTCCTCGTGACACCCACGTTCTCGTATTTCGATAGATTCCGGACTGGTGCACGATAAGGGGTGGGGAGGAAGGCCAGTCGTGGAGACCCGTCGGGTGACTGGACCCGTGTGGTGTTCTTGAACCCCAGGGCGTACTCGTGCGGGAGGCAGTCGAAGAACACCTTGTCACGTATCCGCAGACCGAGATCCGAGAGAGCCTCGACCCCTGTCCTACGCTTTCACCGTCTGCCCGTTCCGAGGACAAGTTTCGGGTCCCGTGGGACTCAGGCTCCCTGACGGGATGGACCTACAGCTCCCACCTCTTCATCGGCTCGTCGACACACAGTAGCCACTCCAGCCCCGCCGGTGTCCGTCCCGTGTGGTATAGACACTACACGAAGAGGAAGTTCCGCTACCACTTCACGACCGCCTTCGTCAGCCCCGTCTACCACGTGAGTGTCCTCCAGTCCCGGACGTAGACCACCTCCCCTCTCCTGCCCTCCCCTCCCCAGTCTCCAATGTCGACGGTCGACCACCTTCCCCGTCACCGGACCACAGACGATTTTGACCGGTCCGTTGGATTTACAGACTTCTGGAAGTCTACCTTTTTTTTTTCTGTTACCACTCTGGATTACATTTGTCTTCTTCTAGAAGACTTCCGTAGGAGTCAGTTAATTTTCGTTTGTACTATTGACTTAGTGAAAAGACACGACATGTGGACTTTGCTCGTGTCGTAACATTTTGTTGATATGAGGTCATCTTTTATTTTAATTTTTTTTTTTTGTAATTAACTTTTTCCTTTCTTCTCTCCCCCCATAAGGGACCACCAGGTCACCAATCCTAAGGTGTGAAGGTGACGACTCGTGGACCCAAGTTAAGGACCAACCCTTTGACTCTAGGACATTCGGTACACCGTACCGGTGTTTGTCGTTTGTGTGTTTGTAGGAACTTTACTCTTTTGACATCGTTGCCTCTTGTCTGATCACGAACGACATACTGTCCTCCTCCCCTTCTTCCAATGTTGAGATTTCGACATCGTGTTCCCCCACGAAAACACTATAGAACTAACATCACCACCAATGTACTTAGATGTACACTCTATTTTAACGTGTGTTCATGTACGTATTTGGTCTTCTTTATAGTTGTTGGAGTCTGTACGTCTACTATGGAGAAATTACCGTCTTTCGCTTCTCCTTAATCTCTGGGAAAAGTACTCACTTTCTCCCCTCACTTTTTCGGTCGAATTTTGAGTTATAATTTTTTTGATTCTAGTACCGTTGGTCAGTGTAGGGAAGTACCGTTTATCTTCCCCTTTGCCATCTTCGTCACTCTCTAAAGGAGAAGAACCCAAGATTTTAGTGACACCTACCACTGACGTCGGGACTTTAATCTTCTACTAACGAAGAAACAGATACTGTTTGGATCTGTCACATAATTTTTCGTTTCTGTAGTGAAACGGTTGTTTCCAGACATATCAGTTTCGATATCAGAAAGGTCATCAGCACATGTCTATACTCGACCTGGTATTTCTTCCGACTCTCGGTTTCTTAACTACAAAAACTTGACACCACGATCTCTTCTGAGAACTCCCAGGGAACCTCTAGTTTCGTCAGTTAGAATTTCCTTTAGTTGGGATTTATGAGTAACCTTCCTGACTACGATTTCGACTTCGAGGTTATGAAACCGGTGGATTACACTTATCCACCTAAGTAACCTTTTCTGGAACTACGACCCTTTCTAACTTTCGTCTTCTCCCACTGTCTTCTACTCTACCAACCTATCGTAGTGACTAAGTTACCTGTACTTGAACCCGTTTGAGACCCTCTACGCACTCCCTGTCCCTCCGTACCACACGACATCAACGTTTCTCAACCTGTGCTGAACCACTGACTTGCTGTTTGTGTGTGTAGGTGCGTGTTTTACTTGTTCCAGACGTCAGATCGATCGTAACATGGTTATAAATAAAGAACCAGGACTGTGATGTGATGTTAATATATTCTACAGTGGTAACCCTCCATCCACCTCGTGTATTCTGACATGATAAAAATATTGAAAGACACTTAGACGTTAACAAAATTTTATTTTTCATTTTTGTTTGTTTGTTTTTGTATCCCGGTCGGATTAATTGGACCCGACATAAACCGGTTCCTTGACGGTGAAGACTGGATCTCAATTCAATCTTCCCCGAGTCCTCTATTTTCCCCGGATAGGGATGGTTTGCCCATAAACTACTACTGTAATTTCTTAATGACCATTAAAAAAAACCGTACTGTCACCGTAACCACGGACATAAAAGTTTCTCAAAATAGAAAATCTCTATCTATACCTTTATAATGATCACTTGATAGACTACAGACTCTAAACGAAGTTTTATTAGGACACATCTATTTCATTTCTAACCAGTATGTAATTACTACCAACTTCGTACTACTACTTGTGTATCACCTCCTTCCCTCCGACTTAAAGAATATGTTAAAAGAGATGATAACGTGTGAACTTTAAAAAGTATTATCTTGTAATTTTTTTCTCTCTCTCTCCACCGGATAAGGACGAGAGGGGAAGGGTCTTCCGAAGTCCCCGTGTACACGTTGACGTCTCGTTTTCTGTTGTACTCTCTGTCCTGGCCCCATCTCCCCTCCAGGTTTCCCTTGTCTCGTTAAGATTCCGACCTCCGTCGCCTCTGAGTGGGCCAACGCCCCGTCCCGGGTCGGCGTGTGCCGTGTGAGGACCCGTTCGTTCGCCGCGTCCTTCCGGGCCAGGACCGAGACGGAGTGTCGGAGGTGGTGCAGGGGGTTGAGTATCAAGGATCCACAAAGGACGTCGTCGCGGTCGCGGTCGAGACGGGCCGGGGTCGACCCCTCACGCACCTGACGGTTTTCGGCAGACTGGTCCGAGACGTTCCGCTAAGTCCACCTCTCCCTTCTACACCGACAGTCTGGGGTCCCTCGGATGGGAAGTCGGACGGGAGTCGGGATGATTCACCCGAGCAGTGGAGGAAGGTCGTGGACGAATAGACCGGGTAGGGTCCTTCCCCACCCGAGTCCCGGTGACAGGGTCTCCGCGACTACCTTCCCGAGATCCGCGACCGCGACATCGAGTCAGTCCCGAGCACGGTGTAGTGGGGGTACAACCTTATTCCGAACTTCTCTGGGAAGGAGTCCGGGTTTCGGGTCCCTGGCCTCGAGGACGTGGACACTCAACCCTCCCCGCTCTTCCTCACTTAGCCTCACACTCTCCGAGAATCTAGGTGTCGGGAGTTGGGACGGAGTGGAGGTCGTGCCGACGATATGGAAGGAGGCGGCCCAGGAGTGTGTGAGAAGGTGTCGAAGTAGGTCCAACGGTACTGCTAGGTCGGTCCGGAAGGCCCGGAGGACTGTCCTTTTCCGCGGGTCGGGACCCAGGACTACAGGTCGGTCGAGTCGGTGGTAGAGGTCGTGCATGTCGTCGAGACTCGCGTCGGTGACGTCCCCGTGGAGCCACGGGCTCATGACGTCTCGGCTCTTCTGGAGGAGACCTCTCCGCGGAGGTCGAAGGGGAAGGATTCTTTGTCGGGGCGAGTCTATCTCTCGGGTCGTCCTTCCCGTGTGAGGTAGGGGAGGAACTTCTTCTTCACTTCAGCGAGTCAGTACAAGCTGAGAAACGCTGGGGTACCTGACATCGGATGGTCCGAGGAGCCAGGTACCCTAAAAGGTCCGTTCTCATGACCTCACCCAACGGTAACGGAAGAGGTCCCCTAGAAGAGCTGGATCCCTAGTTTGGGTCTAGAGGGCGTAACATCCGTCTACGAAATGGCAGACTCGGTGGTCCCTTCGGGTAGGGGCGGAATCGGACTTGGTTTTACGACTGTCACGAACTCTGGTACCTAGTACACTCGTCACGTGTCAGACTATGGACGGTGCGCCCTTCCCAAGTCCGTCGACGACGACTGTTACTGTCCAAAACTCTTACGGGTAGTTAGTTGACGTCGGAGAGGGAAGGGGCTGTTCGAGTAGGGTCCGGGTACAGGAGTGGGCCTAGAACTAGTGGTCGACCTCAGGAAGAAGGGAGTAGAACAGAACCGCGACGAAGAGTTCCAGGGGCGTCCTTGACCAGTGCCCCCGTGTCTCCCCAGCACCTCCGGGACCAAGTCCCACAGCGAGAAGGTTTCTCGACCGTACCCCGACCCCCCAGACGACATGACCTTACCCCGACGACCAGGCCAACGTGTATCGTGTGTGGGTCGGTCCCGGGCTCAACGTCTTCCATGTCACTTATGTCATGGTGCGACCTCAGACCTGTCTCCTTTCGTGTCATAGGGGGACGACCTTTCCGTTCTTTCTTAATAGGATAGCTTCCGACCGATTCCGAGTTTTACCTTTATATCCTTCGAACCCCCTTCTATGGTCCCTTGATTCCCTTTTGTCTCCTACTTCTTCATCTCTTACCGGATACCATTGTCTAGATTTATTTCTCTAGTCTTCCGGTCCTTGTTCTATGGACTTCCCCGAAGTCCGTTTACGGCCTTAGGACTCTTAGGTGGTGGTTCGACCCTCCGACTCGGTCGGCTCCAGCGAGTGTATACCGTGTGTCGTGCCGGCGTCGGAGCAAGAGTTTCCACGTCGAGACCGTCCGGGTCACTGGGGCTCTTTCGAGTCCAAGATCCGGGGGTCAAGGAACCCCTGGGAGCTAAGGTCCTGGGTTGGGGAATGTCGGAGCCCCGGCTAGTGTCCGGTGTGTCTCATGACGGGTTCCAAGTAAATTATTCCGTGTCCGTCTCGTCCCGGTCCCGTCTGCCCGTGAACGTCCCAGTCTCGACAGAGGGTCCCAGCCGTGCCTCCGACCGACTCCGGCACCACCTCGACTCCGTCCATCCGACATTACCTATTTGTCTGTACCGGACGACTCCCCCACGGACCCGGGGAATGGGTGCCCGGGGGAGTATGGGACGTCCTGTCGTGTACCGAGACCGGAAACGTGTACAATAGGAGATACGGACCTTATGAGCGTGTGAGTATCGGACCAATTGCCACTTTACTGTCGAATTTCAAGTCCAGACCGACCATTTATAGAGTCGGAGTGGGGATAATCTACGAATTTTATGACGGTTGACTAACTCGACTAGGAAGATTGATCCCACGTAGGAGGGTGATGGGTAAGCGTGTGGTACTGTAGATAAAACGATACTGATATAGATACATACATATAGAACGAACCATATATACAGATACTTAGAGGACTTCCCGTCCTCGGTCGACGAACCGTAGATACTTTGTCAGAAATCGTGTTTTAGGTAGTGTGTCATCTGAGTTCCTTATCATTCAAGAGAGTTAAAACGAGGGTGAGTTTTTTCTTCTAGAGCGTGGACCCCACTTGTCGGACTCCCCCAGGTACGTCCCAGACCGCTACCACTACGCGTGCAAGACCCACAGGCACCTTCTCCGCTAGTGTTCAATCTGTGTTCCGGACAAATGTTCAACTCGTCACGTCGCACGGACCCCGTCTTGGTGTCTCCTTCGTCCCTGGTCCTCACCTCGGACCTCTTGCCCTCTGTTTCTTCTTGTCTTATAGAAAGATTTTTTTCGGTCCAATGTAAACTTAGTCGACACCTCCCTTTGTTTAGTGTCTGATGAAAAGTTGTGTAGAAAGATGGGTTTCTTTGTTAGAATTAGAGAAAAAATTTTCTTTCCCTCTATTAGTTCTTCTTTCTTCTTTAAAGATAGTTATACTAGATGATCGTGAGGAAGGGGGATTATGTCTTGTTATTATGGACGTCGTCTCCCATACCACTCCCCCGGCCCTCGTTAGAGAGAGTCATTCCCCCGTTTGAGACTCTCGACGTCATCGACTCCTTTTTCCTGTCCCTTACTCATTCCCGAACCCCTGTGTCCGGGTGTTGTCCAAAGGAAACAAGTGGTCCGGGGTCTCGGGGTAAGGACGGAAGGAATGTAGTAGAAGTTGGAACAGAAAGTCGTCGACGAGGTCACGAACGCCTAAACCTACTCGTAAGACGTTTGTTCTACTCTTCTCAAGGGTGGATATCGGAATCTTGTTCTGGGAGGGAGTTTCGGGACCAGGGGGTTGTAAGTCTCACTTTTCATGTCTCTCTAGGGTTCAATGGCACCTCTGATACGGACACTAAGTCGTCATACTCTCAGGGGTCTGACCGAAACAACAATCCGATCAGAGGGGTCGGGACCACGAATTCAGGAGTCCTGATCTCTATGGAGTGGACATTGTTCTCTAACTCGAGACAGGCTTCGTCGTCATGAAGGTCACACTGACAACGTTGAACGACGACTAGGCCGAGGAGGACGGAGAGTCCCTTCGAGTTGGGTAGACCGACGAGGAGACACATCGGTATGTTAGCGTCTTGTAGGGCCGGGGGGACGGTGTGTCCATTTGGTCAGTGGCGGGTCGTCCGGGGGAAGGGTCATCCCGACCCTGAGTTGGGTAAGTCGTGTCGCAGTCCGGAAAAGATCGGTTGGGGGTCGGGTCCGATTCAAAGGATGAGGGTAATCCCCGGGTCCTCGAAGTGGACGTGCCGTAGGTGGCATCTTGCTTTCTGTCCCAATAATTTGAATTGGGGCGCGGTCATGGCTCCGGAGACTCCCGAATCCTCCAACGCCGGTATAAAGAGGTCCTACAAGTCCCGGCACCTCTCTCACAACTCCATCAAAGCCCCGACCCTCGTCAGTCTCTCGTCTCTCGACACTCGGGGCCGGGTCGGAGTCCAGGAGACAGGAGGAGGGCTCGGCCCCGCCCGGAGTGGAGGGGTACTCGCAACGTCGCCTAGTCCGCACGTCGTAGGTCGACGTCCATTGCCCGAAGACCGCCGTCTCTCCACGGGTCATCGACGGTCTCGACGAGGACGCATTTTCGGACGGGCCTTAGGGAGGAGTCCCGCGAGCGGTCGAGGAGCGCCCGGAGGTCCTTCCGGGCGAAGAGAAGGAGGGGGCCGTAGGACTCTGTCCTCAGTCGGGGCCGGGCGACGGTTTGACCTGGCCCGCGTCCGACACGTGCCGGGCTCGTGGCGGGCCTCGCAGACCCCAGACCGAAAGGTCGGGCTGGGACCAGCCACTCCTGCGGGGCCCCGTGAGTCCGGTGCCAGTGAGAAGCCAGGGTCCGGGGTACGGTCTCAATCGCCCTTGTCCTTCATGATCCTTTCTCCCGCCCTAACTCTGGGTTTAAGTCCCCTTGCCCTCCCCAAATTTGAATTCTACCCCACCCCGGTCCTTCAGTCCCCCGCACTGGTACTTCCGGGTCGGTTAATATTACCATTTATCAGGGACCGAGGAGGGGGTCTCGCAGATCCGTTATTTGGAAGAAAATCGAGCGAAGGTGAGATACCAGGTCCGACCAAGGTGGGAAGAGGCCCATCGAGGGCCACGCCCCAATGAAATAAGGGTAGTTTCAGGAGAGATAGACCTGGGGTAACTCCTTTAGGGTGAGTCGACCCCTGAGTTGAGACCGGTCGGACTCGGGCAGTTCGGGGAGACAGTCAGAACTTCTATCTCGCGGGAAGTCCTCCTTCGGGGGAGAAGGTATAGGAGATAGGGCAGAGGGAGGATGATGAAGAGGGTGAGTGAGACTAGGGAGAGACTGGGAAGTGGCGTCAGCTCGGAAGGACCCCCTCGGTGTGGTGACTCGTGTGGGAAAGGGTGAGAGGGTGGGAAGAGTAGGGATGGGGTTGGGACTGATAGGAACCCGTCAGGAAAGGGAAGGGAGATTCGGCGAGGGGAAGCTCTCTGTCGGGGACAAGTTAGAGGCGGACAAGGTGAACAGGATCGGGGAGGGTGCCCGTCGGGGACCCGAACACTGGTCAGTCGTGGCGGAGAGGGTGAGCGTGTCCGACTCTTACCGTCTCCCCGAGGGATGCCAAACGACGGAAGGTCCCCCTCCCCCTTTTCTTCCTTTCCCCGCCCCGACTCCCCCCGCCCGGACCTGCAGCCCTCACTTTCGCTTTCGGGTCCGCCGCTTGACCCCCTGGCCTCTAGATCGTCGTTGACCTCGTCGTACCGGTTCGGAACACCCCACGCGGACTCGCCCCTTCGGGCGTTTGTCCATTGCCCCCTGGCCCTCCGGTCCTTCCCCGGCTCCTCGGGGAGACTTACCTCCGGTCTGACCCACGAGTCCCCCTTGCTCCGGCGCGGTCTCTTTAGAGGGTTGGAGAGATTCACGAAAGTGAAGACGGGGCCCCCTAATGTCTATGGACGAGAGACCTGATAGAGACGTGACTCGTATCCAAAGGTCCCTTTAGACCGAACACCACGCTTTCTTGACTCGGTTCAACCTCCCGTAGGGTAACTCCCACCCTAGAATGAGACCTGTTGGCTCTGGGAATTGGCTGTAGGCCCATGACGAGAGACACGTCCACCTACAGAAGTCCGTTTTAGAAAAGGTCCTCCATTCATTCAGAAGTCCTAAGTTCGCTAAATTAGGTCTTAGATTCCGGTTATGAACTCCCAACGTTGAAGAGTCTGACTAGGGGTTTGGGTGGGAGCGGGGCACGTGATGAAATAGTTTGGAGGTGGGTTCTATTCGAGAATTAATAACTAGAGACGAAAATGAAACTGGAGAGAATTTTGGCAGGAATCAAGGCAGTGAAGGAGAGGGGAGAAAACCACACCTCCCTTTTCGGTACCGGGGTTTCATCCTTACTTATGGTGTTAAGAACCAAGACGACGCAGGGTCGAACCCGTTCAGGGAAGTGAAAAGTCCCGAAGTCAAGGGAGTAAACATTCACAATCTCAGTTACTAAAGGTTCCCGGGAAGGTCAGGGTGAAGAGTCTGTAGAGTGACTTACAGAAGACACTAAGACTGGCAACGTTATATTGGGTGTCCGACTCCTTAAGGAGATGTCTAAGAACGGAGTCTTTTAGTATATGGAATTAGTCGAGAACGTTCATTCATCACACTTGAGGAGGACGGGGTAGGGTATCGGAGAGAGGAGAAGTAGATGAGAGAGACCAATTGTTGATGTAAGACTTACGTCTTATGTCAACATTCACCATCTGACCCTTGTAATGTTTATTGTACTTCGGACTCGGATCCAAGGCTCCGTCTCCCGCCCACACTACACACTTCCCTTCCGACACTGAGTCCGGCTCCCCCTTCTCCGACCCGTCGGGGACTGTCACTCGAGACACGTCCTCCTGAGGAAGTTACACTGACTGGACTTAAGAGAGGCCCGGGGTGACCTGTAGGGGTAAGGTCTGGGGGGTGGGTTCCTACTACTCCACTCCGTGAGTCCCACATCCCGAGACCGATATTTGCGTCACATTTACTACCGGGAGGTTGGAGATACTGAAAAGATTTCGATAAAAGGGGGAAAAGGGGAATCTACCTTTGTCTATACGTCCTCTTCTTTCTTCCATTCTCTCCTTCTCCACCGATCCCTTTCCCTTCACCGTGTGACTGACAACCTACTCTTTCCCAGATTTAGGGGAGAAAGAGTGTCAGGGATTCACGCCGAAAGAGGGACCCTTACTCTTCCAAGACCGGAACGAACGGGACCAATTCGGTCTTCAGACCTGAGAGTTTCTTTTTACGTAAGACCATTCGGACCCTTGACCCCCTGTATCTCTTCTGTTCGTTCCGGTCCGGGATCTATGAGTTCAGGAAGTAAGTCCTTGAATAAGGGTTTAATCCTTCGAAGGAAGACACGGAACACAAATCTATGGAAAACAAATAATGTTACCACTAGTGTAGGGGTTTAGTCTACCACGACATAGGTGGAGGTATTGGAGACTTGGATGACGACATGGTCCATACGTCCACGACTATGTCACTCGACCAAATTCTTGAATCCGGGATCTCCCTCTGACGGAATCAAGTTTAGAACTGAGATAGTGAATGGATTGACCAATGAAATTCATACAGTGAATCTGTAGGACACTGAGTCAAAAAAGTAGACAACTCACCCATGTTATTCTTATAAATGGAACTTTCCAACAACACTTCTAATTTACTCTACATATTATGTATCGTGTCACGGACCGTATATTATTCATGAGTCAATTTACATCCAAATAATCCTTCATCGTCATTATTCTTGTCTCTCAAACAACTTACTAAGGATGTACTATTGAAAATTACATCCACTAGTGTACCTAGGTCGTGGACTAGGGGTTTTAACTCCTACCTTTACTGAAACCCCACCGTTAGGTCCATTCTTTCCCATACACTCCTACGACTCTCGTCCCTCTCTGAACCTCTCTTTCCCTGTCCTCGACCTGTACTTGACCCTCCTCCACCCTCTGTCACTCGCTTCCTCCCTCTACTTCACAAAAGAAACGGAGCGTAGAGAAAACAGTGGTGTCCTTTTCCACAACCTCTCCCATTTACGTCAGTTCTGGTTTCACCTTCGGAAGGTCTGTTGATAAAGGTTCACTCTTGTCAACCTCCCGATCATACCCCCAGACGTCCCTGTAAATAAACCCTGAGGGTTTCGACTCGTACGGGTAACCCTACTTCGTCCCGAAACCCCTTCCAGACTCCCTTAGAGAGAGAGAGCTTTATCAGTAAGGACACCAATAAGGAGAACGAGGACCGTCCATGAAGAGTCTCGCACCCCTACGGCACCGGTTCCGGAGATTCCTCTGGGTACATCATTCATGTATCAGATGGGCGGAAAATCGACTCCGACCGACCCCACTCCCGCCCACTCCTTCACCCCTATCTCCAGGAGAAACAGAACAAATACTGGAAAGGTTACACCTCATATAATTCGGGTTCTTTTGACTAAACCCAAAGTGTTTGGAACTGGGGAAAAGAGACTAGGACACACTAGGGTAAAGAACCGACTCTTCCCCGAGTAAGAAGTTCAATCGATAAGGAATATATTCCTTTGCTCTGATTATAGGGTGGGAGGATACCCCGACTGAGTCGAAACGAAGAGTGTAGGGTCTACCTAATGGCCCGGGACCACGTGCTTGCTCTACTCCGTCAGATACCCCTCGAGTCCCGGTACCACGACCTGGACTCCCGGAAGATACACTCAGACCTCATTCGGGAATTCCCTCCACCTACTCCCTCCGTCCCCTTTCCGGCTCTTTGACTGATAACAGGAAACCGGAAGAAGGTCCGACTCGAAATGGTATAATAGTCGTCGTTAGACCTCTTTTAACAGTTGGGTTTCCCACTTCTCTTCGGTAGATACATGACTCGGGTCCCAATCTTCCCTTTATTTACTGGATATGAAACACATCTATTGGAAACCACACACAGAAAGTAAGTTTTTTGTACATGACAGTGGACCCGAAGAGAACACCGAGTCTACCATTTCTTAGACGGACGTTACATCCTCTGGGTCCAAACTAGGGACCCAGTCCTTCTAGGGGACCTCTTCCTTTACCGTTAGGTGAGGTCATAAGAATGTCATCGGAGTTCTGAAGAGGTAGGTATGTCGTGGCTACTATTTTATAGATCGAATTACCATTTTTCTAAGAGGTGTCACTCCCTGTGGATCTCTCCAAGTGTCTCAATGTACCTCTTCTCTTCTCCCTCCTCCCTCTATCTCCACTGGTCCTCTTCTCCCCCTTAGTTTTCCCCTCTCTCGTTAGATCGGTCATTAGTTAAGGGATAAACGAAAGGTGTCAGACCTTGTGAGTCTCTCCAAGTGCCTCGATGTATCTCTTTTCTCCTCCCTCCTTCCTCTATCTTCACTGGTCCTCTCGTCCCCCTCAGTTTTCCTCTCTCTGGTTAGATCGGTCATTAGTCAAGGGATTCACAAGAGGTGTTGGACCTTGTGGGTTTCTCTAAGTGTCTCAATTCATCTCTTCTCTTCCCCCTCCCTCCTCTATCTTCACTGGACCCCCTCTTTTTCCTTTCAGTTTTCCCCTCTCTCTCTCGTTAGTTCGGTCATTAGTGTGAGGAATCATTTTTACCCATGACTTCTAACCTAAGAATTTCCATGTTTTAATTATTGTTATGGTTTTTCGTTTCTAATTTTTAGATCTGCAATCTGAGAGTTTTTATGTTACAATTTTTTTTTAATATTTTTTACATATATACTTTAAACGAAATTTTTATCCCAGAAAACACGTTCGATTATCCAAAATTTTTACTTTTAATTTCCTCGTTATTGTTTTAAAAATTTTTAATTTTTTTACTATGATCATTTTATATAGATCCTTAAAGAGACCTCGACAACTCCCGTCACACCCCAGTCAAGGCAAAGTCTACCAAGGAACAAGGTCGAATATGAAGAAGAGTTCCAAATATCCGGGGAAGACTACATCAGTTACGATTGATGGTCCAAAATTAGACAACGTGCACAGTGAAGGTTTCGCTAAGGGAGAAGAAATAAAACTGAAGAAGAAAACGTTCAGAGAAGTCACAGACTAAAGGTGGGACTGCGTTCCCCCACCACCACCTGTGAAAAAATCCGAATGAACAAGTCAGCACGACACCCCTCGCTCCTTGTGACGTTTGTTTATAGTGACCGCACACACCCCACACGAGCGTCACAGACCCGGTGTGACCCAAACGGTGGGGGGTTGGGCGGGGCGAGTGTCGCACACACGAAAGACCCAGATGTGACGAGTCCAAGGTCCAACGAGACGTCCCCTTGACAGATTTCACCCGGGACCCAACGTACGTGAAGGGTCCAGATGGGGTGAGTCCAAGTCCAAGAGGCCATGAGGTGTTTCCGTGTCAGAGTTAACCCGGACGCGAAACACGGGAAGGGTCCAGGCTCATCGAGTCCGCTGGTCCACGAACCGTTCGCGTTGTGAGGTCCTAAGAACGGATCTCTTAATGTGCCTGTCTCCTCTGACCACCCGATGTCAGGTACCCCAGTGTCTGTCAACCTGTGCTGGGTCGTTAATGTGAAAATGAAAGTCACAGTGGACACAGGTCTGTGATTTACACTTACTACACTATCCTTTCCCTCCCCACGGTCCTTCTGTTTCTACTTAATCTCTAGGTAGGATCAGAATCCTTCAGTAGGATTTCTTGTCCCACCCCCGACAGTGTACGGTAGTCGGTACTTCTATTGGACATAAACCCTGAAAGCATTCTAGTAAAGGTAGACCTCCAGAGAACTCACGCAGGACCCTCTCTGCCGTAAACCCGTCTCGGGAATGTTCTTATTAGTCCGAAACCTTCCGAGACGCCGACTCCAGTCCCTTACTTTTTTCCATGTTGGGAACAGTAGTCGAGTCCCGTTCGGGTCTCCCTCTTACTCCAAAATGACGCTTTTAATACCCATCTACCAACCCAAAGAAGAGTTCCCAACCCTCCCATTTTTTGTGAAGGTTCCGTAATTCCGCTTCCTTTAATATGGTGTCCTGTAATACCCTTCCTATCCAGTTATTTTAAGAAAAACTGGAAATGGAGGAGGAAAGATGTTAATGAAGGGGCCCCTTTGGTTCCCGGTCTATTGAACTTTTCATTGTGCCGAATCATTCACCGTCTTGGTGGTGAGATCTTATGTCTGGGTAATTAAAGTATCGTCCTTGGTACGACAGGCGATACATGGATTCAAGCTCTAAGGTGCCGAGGACATCTGAGGGATGAACCCACGCCCGAGGTGGGTCTCCCGAGTTGTCCCGGACATACCTGCCCTTCGTCTCCATTGTCTGCGTCGGTAGAACGTTAGTTCTCGGCTTCACCCTGTCGGATCGGTTAGTCGCGCGCCCGTTGAGAGATCAAAGGTCAGTTTCCGCCCCGCTCCAACCTATGACGGCCACTAACCCGTTTTGCTATGGGAGATTCGGATAGTTTCTCATGGTACACCCGCACTGAGGTCTTCGCCGAGCCTGCGCCTCGGGCCGAAAACGCACACCATCCGACGCGGCAAACCCCCGCCCTCACCGCCTCGAGCCACGACGTTGTACGGCAAAACCGGCGGACGTAAGGACCGGTTCAGCCCCGGCCCTCAGCCCGGCTCCAGCCGGACTCGACTGACCGACGGAAGCTCAGCTCAGTCGGAGTGGCAGCTTGGATTCACTCCCCCGTGCCCCTTCCCGGATCCTCCCGAGACCCCGAGACCTCCCCCGAAGCGCCTGCGCTCGACCCCGAGGCGAGCGGTACCCCCTCCACCTCTAGAGCCGGGCCCGGATGCACTTCTACTCGGACGTGCGGCGGGCCATAGGCGTACGGCGACAGTTGCCCGACAACGACCGCGGCCGCGGCGCCAGCCCTCTTACGGACACGGAGTGGCTGACACACGGGGACAAGGTGTCGGTGGACCGGGATAGACAGTACGACCTCCAGCGTGAGTTGGTCCACGGCGGCCTGCGGGTAGCTGGTGGCGCTTTAGGGGATTGTGGGGATCGGGTTCGGGTAGGGACCAGAGAACCGTCATCACGCGTGGGTGTCCCGCCCGCCGTGCTAAATCAATGACTACCGGGGAAAGGGTACCGTCCACCTACACACCCCGCGCGTCCGGCCCGACCATCACCGTCCCATGATGGTACGGTTACGTCGAAACCTGCTGGTCTCCACTCACCCCATCGGTCTCCGTCTTCCGATTCCCAATACCCCACCCCCCGCAGTTCTCTTGGAGAGAACCAGTAAGGAAGGTAGAAGGGAAGTAAGTTCCGAATCCGTGACATTTCGTCCGTGATCCGACGCATGCGTCACTCCTTTATATTTCTTCGATAAAAAGACTTCCTCGATCCACCCCCACCCATCCTGTTATAGTCAGACTGTGGACGACATTGACTCTACGGGGCGGTGGCGGCAGGGCGGGGTTGTTCACGACTTTTGTGTTTCTTTCGAGTTGACCTTTGAAAATAAAAAAATTTCCTCCAAAGAAAAATACATATGTCAAGTGGTAAATTACTGTGTCCGAACTTGATGGACCCCGGTGTTTGTCCGTTTTTAAAAAGTGATTCATGACGTCATGATGTCCTGGGTTCCAACCAACTTAAGGTTACACCTTAGGTCTTATCCCTTCCGGGTGACATTTCAATAGTCGTCTAAAAGTCGACGACTTCCGAGACACGGGGATTGGGGTAGCAACAAGTTCCCAGTTGATATATATATCTTTTTCGATACATCAATATTAGTTTATAAACCCAGTTTGATATGACAAAACATTAAACTAAAAGGGAGGAATTATTTATAGACTGTAGAAAGGTAGAGATGTGATTATCGATGGAATTGGATTGTCGATATATCATGCTTATACCCGCATGGTATTAATTAAATTACGAAATGTAATTTGTAACGCCACCAAAGGTAAAAAAAAACAAATAATGTCTGTGACAGGATAATTATGTCATTTAAGAAATATTCATCTTAAAGACCCGATCGTATACATATCATATGTTATATTCAAACCTACCAATACGGTTTAATGAGATGTTTTTCTGGTAGCATCTAAAGGTGAGAGTGGTCGTCACAGACTCGTGGACAAAGGGTGTCGTGACGTCGTAGTCCGTCAGTACGTACTTCGTAGTTCATCCGGCCCACGGGGGTCCGGTCTATGTCCCTTTCCGGTAGCGACGTAGGTGCAGAAACTCTGGACCCTCCGGGTCGAGTCTACCTACGTCAGACGGGTGTCATACGAGGAGTGTGCAGACTAGAAGGGAGATGTGTCGGGACCCGGGGACCGGAACTTTTAGCGACCCGCCTAACGACTTAAGAAGGGACTACGTCATGAATAATACCACTCCGAACCAAAAGTCTTACCCCTCAACCTTTCTTTCCTCCTTCCCCCTTGGGAACTTTGGGAGTGGTCGGGAAGGAACAGGTGTGTCAACCTATTAGTCTTTGACCATGGGGTCGGAGTGCACGGGGGTCAATAGCAGGACCTCTTGGTACCAGAGGCGACCCAGGGGTTCCTGTTCTTGAACACTCACGGGGAGAGGAAGGTGGAGAAGAACCTTCGGGTGTCGAGGACTCGGAGGAGACAACAACCAAGACAGGGTTCCCAGGAAGAGATCTGGATTGGACCGGGGCGAGGGACGACTCAAACTGACGGTACCTCCAATAATAAAGTCTCACTACACCTCCCTGACCCTTCTCAGTGCCGTCTACCACCCTCGTAATGATCTCCCGGCCCGGGTGGTCGTGGAACACCTGAAACTGACGGTGGAACTACTGTAGGCTCTCCTAACCTGGTTGGTCGTCGAGTTGCGGGTCTAGTGGGTCACCCAACCAGGGTGTTTACCTTTATGGACTCGGTCCCGGTCTCCCCTCCGAGTCCTAGGTTATTTCTCTGAACCCGACAACCCGTTACCATACTGATACAAATAACACGGACCCTCCGTTCCACTCCCTCTTTGGTTATCCGTCTTCCACCCCTTTCAGACCTCAGGGGACATTTTCAGTCTTCCAGAGACGACCTCGGTAGTGTCTTACTCTTCTCCCAGAGTTATCTAGTAAGGGAAACAAAGAGGGGACCCGAAGAACTCGAAGAGCTTCAAGAAGTCCTACTACAGTATATTGTGTCGGATACCCCGGTCCCTCCTCTCTCAGTCGGTGGTCGAGGGTCACCGAGACATGGGGTAAAGATCGGAACACCTCTCCAACATGAAACATTGGGAAGTGGGGTCGGACGTCCCAGTCCCTTACCCACCGAACCCTTTCGACGGAGTCGGGTGGGGGTTGGGAGCGGAGGAGTGCATTCGTAACGCCTAGAGGTACTGGTAGTCGGCCTATAGGGCCATGAGACGGAGTAGGTCGAGTACGTGGTCAACGGCTATTAGTGGGACGCCCTCTGAACCTAGTCCGGACTGAAGTTCACAGGGAGGAGGGAACGTGGGTCTGACTCTGGAGTGGATGGTGTACCCCGACGAACCGACGAAATCAATGTCGTAGTGGCGCGAGTCTCTTTATGGACACCCTTCATCTTCCCATACCTCGTCCTCCTCCTCCCTCGTCTCCGGACAGAGACGGTCTTCGTCTCGTCACCCGTTACTGAGTGAACCTTTAAACTCACACCTTCGGAAGATCGAACCACACTTCCCGTCAGTAGTCGAGTTTGTGGAAGAGGACCCCTTTCTTTCGTCTTCCCTTTCACCTTTCGTCGTTCCTGACCTCTCTCTTTCAACCGTCTCCTCACCCCGTCACGAGAGTGGACCTGTCGGTGAGGTTTTAATAAAGGTAGGAGTTAGGCTCCATAAACATCGACATCGGTCCACCACTGGACCCTCCTCCCTTACCGTTTCTTCGGGGTAGTCAGAGTTTGGGTTAAGGGTCGAAGGACAGGAAACAAAGGAACGAGTGTCACTTACCCTCACACAGTCCAGACAGGACTTACGGTACCGGACCTTAAGACCGAAATGAACGACACGGGAGAGGACGATTCTGGACCGTCCACGGTACGGGTTGACCATCCCTCTTTCCTTCTGTTTCCCAAACTGGACTTCACACACCTGCCTTCACCCCCCCGAGTGGTCCAACTCGAAGAGTTACTGTAGGAACTAGAGTCCGAAATGCGCGACGTCCTCCTGGTGTTAGAAGAGTAACGTCGAGTGACCCGGTGTACCTCCTGGATCCTCCACCCGTGACCCAGTCAGTGTACTGACCCTGACACGGTCCGTTCCTTTTCCGTAGGAATCCCTCCTCGAGGACCCTTCACTCTGTGTTCAGGGAAGGTGGTATCACTATGGAAACAGAAGTAGAAGGGGAAAGAAGAAAAGTAGGAACAGAAGGAAGACGTCCCTTTCCCTCCGAGAACCCTCAGTCCGGACTCCGACTAAAAAGGGGCCCAACCCAGGGAGGAGGGTCCTTAAGGGTAGAACGGAGGACGACAAAGGAGGCGAGGAGGAAGAGAAAGAGGAACTGACCTAGTCCGTGACCCTACAGGTTACCCCGGAAGTCTAACGAGTCCAACCGAAGTAACTCTCGACCGAGGACCACGTCCCACCCTCTTCCCGACCTCCGTCCCCGCTCGAGAGTGGAGGAGTGAGAGTGTCGGGGACTTCGAGAGGGAAACCGGAGATGAGGGACGGGTCGGGGTCATGGAAATTTTTACGTAGGTTGAGTCTTTAGAAGGACCCTTTTATCGAGGGCTCGTCCAAGAGACAGACACACATCTCATTGCCATTCCCTCCTACCCCCAGTCTTAGTTTAAGGGAAGGATTCGTCACTTCCTTCCCGACGGCGACGGATCGTTTCCTCCCGACTCGTCACCCGAACCCCTCCCCACCCCACTACTGGTGCGTCCATAATGGAATCATGTATCCAGAAGTGCCTTGTGTAGGTGGACACCCTGTGTTCGTCGGGAAGTCTTAAACCGAAATACCGGTCAAATAAGCTCTTGGGAATCCCAACGTACCCCAGACTGAACCCACGCCACCCTAAACCCCTTATTGTAAGGACCTTAACTTCCCGCTTGACAAGTTCTCCCTTGTCTAGGGAGCCACCCGTCACCCTCCTCCCTACATTCTCTCGACGACGCTGACCCCGTCCCAGCCTCACGGGACACCTTACCCGCGCCCAAGAGGGTACCACCGTCCCGTCTCGGGCTTGGGGCAGACACACACCCGGGCCCGCGGCCCGGTCGTCTAAAGGGGAAATGCGGTCCCGAGGCGAAGTGGAGTGGGGCGACTTGGAGCCGGCGGAGCGGAGAGGAGGGCGTCCGTCTGGACCGCCCCGAGAGGCCCGAGTCCACGAGACCCGTGCCCCGGGTACTCACAAGCCTACTGACTGGGGATGAGCTCCCCGACTCCCCGCCCAGTGCCTGAGGAAGTCACAGAGCCTCCGTGGGGAGGGACTACCCGGGAAGGATCTTGGGCGTCGCGAGTGGAACCGAACCCGAAGCCCGTCCTGGGACTCGCACCGGTACCGGCCCCATCCCCGGACCGCTTCGTGCGCCTCGCTCCTCACCCGTGCCCCTTCCCTTTCACTTTCGTCGCGAGCGAGGGGCGTGCCGGAAGGACCCATCACCCTCACCTCCATGATCTCCTCCGCCCCTGTCTGGTCTCTCTCCGCTCATCGACTCGCGGCCGTCCGTCGGGTCGGCCCCGCGGGGGATCTCAGCCTCTCCGCGGAAAGACGGAGGGGCGTAGGGGTAGCGACAGCCAGAAAGCTAAGGGGCGGGTGCTGAGGCGGGTGGACGGGGTGGGAGGGGAACTGCGGGGCGGAGGGGCCGGTGCTCCGGCCCCGGGCGGAGCCCTGAGGGGCGGGGAGGTCGGGGGACGGGGTCTGGAGCCCGAGAGAAGGGTCGCGGCGGACCCTGTCACCAATCGGAATAGACGGAGAGAAGACCCACCACTTCGTTCTGAACCGAAGGGAAGGAAACGGGACGGTCGGACCTGGGGATCGAGGTGCCCGTAGCAGACCGAGTGCGTCACTGCAAGTCTGAGACCGTAGTAGGGTAGTGTCCTGGACCAGTCGAGAGAATTCTGGGAACACCTGAGGTAAGGAGACATTGGGTGAGTGGTGCGTCGTCGTCCTAAGGTGGAACGAGAACGAATTTTGCAAGAGTTGAAGGACAACTGGAATCTTAGGTTTCCTGAAAGGACCAGGTTTTCCGGATAGACCGTGGACAAGGGGAAGTTGAAACGAAAGGTGACAAAAGAGGGAGAAAAGTCAATATTTATGGACCTGAAAGGTCAACAAAGAGTCTGGACGGTCGCAACAAGTAAGGACGGATTTCCGGAAACGAGAACGATTAGGGAAACGGTCTGTGTTGGATGGGACGGAGTCCTACAGTAAGACAAGAGTCGAATCTATAGTAAAGAAGTCTTTCTTGAGACGAATATTGAGGGAGGTTCAGATAATCTTTCGTCGGACAAAATCATGGAAGTGTCATGATAGAGATACTTCAATCAAAGAAAAAACTCCTATCACACCAAATCTCGTCCTCAACCGTTTGAAAAAGACAGTTTCTGGTATATCATTTATAAAATCCGAAACATCATGGACATCGTTGATGAGTTGAGACGGTAACATCGTCCTTTGGTCGATATATCAATTTATTTACTCACCCCGATCAATGGGATTTTAAAATAAATACCTGACGACGACGATTCAGCGAAGTCACCACAGGCTGAGACACGCTGGGGTATCTGCCGTCGGGTGGTCCGAGGGGGTAGGGACCCTAAGAGGTCCGTTCTTGTGCCCTCACCCAACGGTAAAGGAAGAGGTTACGTACCTTCACTCTTCACTTTCACTTCAGTAAGTCAGTACAGACTGAGAATCGCTGAGGTACCTGACGTCGGATGGTCCGAAGAGGTAGGTACCCTAAAAGGTCCGTTCTCATGACCTCATCCCACGGTATACCTGTCACCGTAAAGTCAAAGTACAATAAAAGTGGACAATACTTTATAAGAAAAAAAAGTTGGTAATTTTTTACATTTTAGTAAAGAATCGACAGTCCGGTAGATTTGTCACCGGTGTCCTGACAACGAACGACTAGAGACAAAATCTCGTGTTTGTTGTCTAGGTATGACGGACCCAATTATTAAGATCGAGGTTATAAATGATCAACACTTTTTGAATGAATCGAGACGTGGAGGTAAAAGTGTTTACATGTCACCCTTGTGAGGATGGAGTACCACAACAACACTCCCGATTTATACACTTAAATATATTTCTTAAATATCTATGCATCTTACCACGGACTATGTCTCATTCGTGTTATCATAATAATAAACATTCAAATAGTAGTCCATCATTGGGTGCCCGGGGGTTTGTCGTTTTTGAAACAGAAAGAATAAGTGTACCGTTTCTTGATACGAACCGAGTTACTTGTAGAAAATTCTTTTATTCGTACATATCTGGGAGAAACCTTTCTGTCCCATCTTTCCCTCCGACTCATCCCACGGGTCTATCTTTCCGGGGACTCCTACCAATCCCCCCCAAGTCACGACCTCCGTCCTTTTTGTTTAGTTGGTTCGACCTCTACCTCGTACAAATCACCCTTACGACGGGTAGGGACTCCTGTGACAATGGACGGGACCGTCACGGTCAGAAACTGTAGTCTCGGGGTCTATAGAACTACAGACGTCTCTGGTCCTCTGACTTTCCTGTTATCCTCCCTGTCCCCAGTTCGTATTCCTGTAAGTTCCAGTCACTGTCGTTCCTTACTGACCCCTTGGGACCGCTGATAATATGAGATAAGAATGGGATGGGTGGGAAATGTCCAGGACGGTTGGGTCACTACTTGTCTCGGCCTCGATCCAGACTACACTGAAATAAGGAAAGTCAATACGAACACCGACCTCACCCCCGCTCCCTTCTCGGGTACCGGCCCCGAGGGACCTCTGGTCCCGACTACTATGGTCGACGGTATCCACTCCATGGTCCGTTTCCATGGGTGACGCCGGGGGTGGTGGAACACTCATATGACCACCTTTATCTACTGCCACGTCTCGTCGTTCTTCAAGGTCTCCGGGTCGTCGTCGTGTAACTCGTCCTTCTGTTCCGCGTCCCCACGCGGCCGTCCGTCGGGTACCCGGTCTATGAACCGCTTGTGACGACGAAGGAGCCGGTACTCGTCCGTCGTCTTCCACTCGTCCTTCCACACCCTCCTCTGGCACATCGGGGCGGTAACCACCGGCCGGCGATCCGTCGACGCCGCTAGGCCGTCGAGCACCTCGTCGTCCGGGACTCCGTCTCCGAGCTTCGTCCTCGGCCAGTCCAGGAGCTACTCGTCCTTCCGGGCCGGCCGGGGGGCGGTATGTCGACGGGGGTGGTGGTCGGCCGAGTCCACGGCCCGTCAGTGACGGTGCGCGGCACATCGGTCCTTCTGGTGGTCGTCGTGTTTCGGGGGGTCCTTCCACGTCCAGGTCGGGGTGCGGCTTAAGTGTTTGAAAGACACCCGTCTTTTCTCCTTTCCGATAACTCCGGGGAGTCAGGGTAGCGAGGGACACACAAGGGTCGGACCGAGACAGAGGTCAGCGTTATAGTGGGGGACAACAAAAGACACGGGAGAAGGGAGAAGAGGGTGTCGGTGAACTTGAACCGGTAGAGGAATCTCCAGGTAAGTCGGAAGATCCCAGGTGTAAAGGAGAAGCCGGGACGAGGACATGGGGGGCCGAGACAAGGGGAGGGGGGACTGAAAGAGGAGTTGGAGGATCAGATAAAAATCACAGAGTGTGACCGTCCTCCTGTCTTTGGACCTCCTTCGGCCCTAGGGACTCGGGTCCGTCGGTCGCGGGGGTCGGAACTCACCTGAGTGTACAACTTCTTCAACGGCACCGACCGCTTCTACCAGGCTCCCAACTGCACCTTGACGTCTTCCCCGGGTTTCTACTGGTGACGACGGTTGGTCCGTACCATCTCCGCGGCATTCGTCCCCGAAGGGTCCTCCGCCCGTCGGACAAGCGAAGGTTTCATGTCGTTCCGTCTCCGGTGGGTCTCGTCGTGGGACTGGTCCGGCGGGTCGTCCCGGGCCTAGGTCCGGGGCCGGGGGGCGGGACGGGGGTGGTGGCCGGGGGCGAGGTACAAGGGAGGGGAGGGGTGATTGACGAACGAGACGACTCGTCGACTCCTCCCCGACTACCCCGGGGGGGACCTGTTCCTGTCCGTCACTGTCCACACCGTCTGTGTCCCGTCTCGGGACAACCGTCGACCGTCCGCCCCCTCTCCCCGCCCCCCGTCACTCCCCGGTCCCGACTCCCAACGGTACAGTCGTCCCAAGAGTGAAACCCACAAAGGACTGTTGCCGGAACAAGGAAGGGACAATCAGACACAGGGAACTGAAATCCAGGATACAGAGATCCAGTTTGGTACAAGTCCAAAGTCCCGGTGAGGACACCAAGTCCCGACAAAAACAGGTGTCGAACGAACCCAGACAAACAGGGATAAACCAGTCGGTTTCAGTGGGGTTGGGGTGTGTCCAACCGGAGAGTCTCGGGGTTTCTAGTTCAAGTGAGGGTGTACTATCCCCCATCTCTTCTGGGATCCTCCTTTTAGGGGTCAGACCTCAGGTAGTTTAGGAACCCCAACACGGGGAGTTAATGGAACCCCGAACCGGTGTGTATCTTACACCGGAGGTTCGGACTGGTGACTCCGACCTCGGTATCCCGCCACTCGTCGAATGGGTTCGCTTCAGGGACAATAAGTAAGTCATTGACAAAACTCTAGGGATAAACAGAAGAGTAAAGAGTTTTACTCTAAACTCTTTACCCTAAAATCCCCGATGGAAACACCTCCGAGTACTTCATCACTTTCCCTACTCGTTCTTTCCCATGGACCCAAGACCGGGTTGAGACACTGAAACTCTTTTATTTGATTGGGAGGAACCAGGAGTCACGGTAGTAGACGTTTGACTGGTTCTACCTAATTGGTTAATCCTAGGAAGGTCTAAGGTAAAGGGTATGGAGCTGTATCGTGCACGAGTCCCCGAGATATGGACTCCTGGAGGTCTTCGTGAGTGTGTAAAAATTCGACTGTGTCTCAAAAAGTAACGTTAAAATTTATCAACGTTTCCTGTTTTATAGATCACATAATATATATGAATGAAAAGTTTTTATTTCGATAGATATATTGAGGAAGGGACCACCGAGCCTACCATTTTTTAGACGGATGTTGTTTCCTCTGGTCCCAAACTAGGGACCCAGTCCTTCTAGGGGATCTCTTCCCTTACCGATGGGTGAGTCACAAGGACGGACCTCTTGGGGTACCTGTCTCCTCGGACCACCCGATGTCAGGTACCCCAACGTCTCTCAACCTGTGCCGGTGCGCTGATTGTGAAAGTGTTGTGATCACTAATATATGGAGTGGTAAAAAGTAAAAATTTTACACTGTTCTAGAATTGTCTTTAATATAAAGGTAAGATAAGAGGGATGTCTTAAATAGGATTATACAAAAATACGGACTTTTAGAAGTAACTAGTATGTATTCAGAGACGGTTTTTTTTTCTCATCTACTAAACTTTGTTAAAAATGTGTAAAGGACACTGGTATTCAACTTAAAAAAAGAAGACATAACTTAAAGGTATATTTAATCATGTTTAAAGTTTTAACAATCATCATGTTTTATATAATAAACATGTTGTTTTGAAAGTGTCTCAAACTATTATTATGTTATTCTAACATAACCTTTACGTAGAGAATTACTCTTGTCTACCGGGAACCCCAGAACTAATTTACTCCTAAACTCCTGTGATTAGTAAAATCAACCGTAGAGGAAGATCGTAGGACCTCCATTTTGTCAAGACCCACTCTACCCACCGTAGAGACCCACAATCCCCCATCTCTATCCATAGTAAACAATTGATTCGAAACGTTGTCCCTCAGGGAGAACCCGCTTCTCCGTCTCCCCTCTACTTTCCTGGTCATCTCTAGGTACACTACCAAAGTACGTCCACCCAGTTGACCTCCTTTCTCTAGTGGACCTCCGGTTCGTAGACCTGTTAAATAAGAAAATTTTCACAAAACGACAACTTGTGCATGTAGAGAATTAGGGAACGACACAGAGATTCTGGGGAACCTCCACACGTAAGACCAAGGTCTTGACGGAATTTCTATTAGCCCTTCCACTCCGGTTCGACGAGGGGATAACAGGTGTGGTACCCAGACGGGACTCCGTACCACCGACTGGCGACATACGGAGGTAAAGGAGTGGACCTTTTTTCCCACGACACTCTTACCCACTTCAGGACTCACACTTCACGGGTCTGCCCCGGACGGTAGTCACGGGTGGTCCACTAGAGACCGAGACCCGATGAAGAAAGGTATCTGACCTGGTCGAGGTCCCGTCTCGACTACACCCACAAGGCCCAAGAGTAGATTTGGCACAAACTTTCACTTTCACTTTCACTTCAGCGAGTCAGCACAGGCTGAGAAACGTTGGGGTACCTGACATCGGATAGTCCGAAGAGGCAGGTACCCTAAAAGGTCCGTTCTCACGACCTCACCTAACGGTAAAGGAAGAGGTCCCCTAGAAGGACTGGGTCCTTAGCTTGGGGCCAGAGGGTATCACGTCCGTCTGCGAAATGGTAGACTCGGTGGTCCCTTCGGGTTTTGCACAAATGAAGGATAATAGAGTTAAAGGTAAACGACTCTTCAAAGACTCCAACCACTCCCTGAGGGACAACGTTTCGAGTCAATTGTTTACTAAAACCATAAGGGAAAGTAGAAGCCCGTAGTTTCGTCACTAAAGAGATTGTCTCCTCGTATAGACTTTCGAAACAACTTTGGTAAAAGAATTTCACTCTCCTATTTTCTAAACGTTGTCCTATTTCTCTCTCTGTCTGTCTACGACTCGGTCCAAGGGTGTCTCAAATAACTCCCTCGGTTTCGGTCACTATCCTGTTTCCTCAGGATGAAGTTGTAGGGAGGAACTTCGACGACCGGAGACCGTACTACCTTGTAAGACCCTCCCCCTCCTGGACGGGACACACCCCGGTGTGTCTCGGAGAGTGTGGTATCGGACGGGTGGGGTTTCTGGGTCTGCGTACTCTCTCTTCTGTATTAAGGACGGCACCCTCCCACGAATAGGTAGGGGGAGAGGGACTCCCCGATCTCGAGATCGGTAATCCTGGAGACCTTGTTTCCGGTCGTGAGGACCGGGAGACTGACTGGTCAGATTGATTAGGAGTTACACTTCCGGACCCGTTACCCGGAACGACTACCGTGTCAAGTCTGGACCGGGGTCCGTAGATGAGATCCTCGATTGTGAATTGTAGGTTTGTACTAATTTTTGTAAGTCCTGTCAAGAGGACGACTAGTCTATTACCGTCAGGACGGTCTGGGGTCGGTCTCTGTCTCCAGGTTCTACTAACTCACACCCGTACACTCTCCTGGTGTGATGGGGTTCCCCTCCTAGAGGGTCCCCAGTCGATCCGCGGGTTTCGGACCCGAAGACAAAGAGGGGTCGGTCACGGTCACTCAGGGGTTTCTAGGGGGTATCCCCTCTTTTCTTCCTCTTCCACCTCTCGACCACTTCTCCGAGTGGGTACTGACCCGGACCTCCAGTCTAGATGACCCCGCTCCTTTTCCGACATCTCCCCACCCTGTAACCCCGTCCCCACGACCCCACGAGGAGGCTGAGACCGTACAGTAGGACCTTCATGAGTCGGACCGCCATGACGGTGTCTGCGTCTAAGGGCAGGGTGACGTCCCATCTTCTACCGTTCGTCAGTCCCCTGCGACGGGAGTGAGCCAGGGTCTGTGTGCGACCGGTGGGAGTGAGATCGTAGGAGTGGCTTGACGACTGTTAGAAGAGGAGTTTCCCCACGGTCGACTGCAGTGCGTGTGTCCGGAACACCGACCAGTCGAAGAAGTGCTACACCGGTGACTCCTCCAGCATGTGACAGGCCCCTTCCGGTCTCACCTCTTCCCGTCGGTCTTCTGGAAGGTCGGTAGGGAGTAGAGAGGGACGGAGAGTCCGTTGGAGGGTGGAAGGGTCTCCTTGTTTCGGGTGTAGACCCCTACGACAATCAAAGAAAAGGGATGGAGTCCAACTCTCATACTAGATCGTCTCGGACCCATAGAGACCGGGAATCGATTTACAATGTCCCAGTTGTCAATTCTTTTACTTTACACCGAAATTTCGTCGTTAAAAAACCTTTCGAGTGTTCTATACCCTCTGTGGTGTTTCCACTTGTACCCGGACAGAGGTATCTGAACATTTGGACGACGAGGAGAAGACCTGAGCCCACACGGAAGGAGAGAGGGACCTACCCGGAAGTAGAGTCGTGGAGGGATCCAGATAGAATCCGAGACAGAATCCGAGGTAGGTAGACACAGACAAAGAAAAGTACGTAAGGAGGACGAAGTCACCGACATGTAGAAAATGCTGAACGACGAAAAACACAGTAAGAAAGACAGAGACAAGGGAGGATGGAAAGTAGACATTAGAGAAGGGACTGACTAATTTTTTGTCTTGGCACATATAAAAACCACTAGATCATATAAATGACTGATCTTAAGACACAAGGAAAGAATTAAATTTTACGATTACTTATCTTACAAAAGAGAAAGAGACAAATTCGGTGGGACGTAGTCCGATTTACTTTAAAGTAATATCAAGAGTGACCTAAAGAATTCCACGAGTGACCACGAGTGTCCATCTTACGGTCCCCTTTAAGGACGGGAAGGGCTCTGGGGGACCAGACTGGGTCAGGAATGGCTGGTGAAACGGTCACCTCGTCGGTGACATCTACTTGACGACCGGCCACGACACCCACCCCCTCTTAGCCGTTGCCTACTCCCACACGTCGTGGGGCACCGGGGCCATCCAGTAGTTCCTCGACAGGGGACCCTCGAAGTCGAAGGCGGTCCGACCCCTCCCTACGTCCCGTTTGGGCCCCAATCCCTCAGACCTAAGAGGACATAGTGGTCAGAAGTCGTTTGTCACTACGAGTATCTGTCAGGAGAAAGGTTAGGGGTTGACCACAGAGAAAGGGGTGGTTTGTCAGTCCACTATATGCGGTCATACCGAGACGACTGACAGTTCTACGACGTCATGAAAGCATAGGTAACCGAACCTCACTCACTAGGGGTCAAGGGTGTAACCATTGAGGACTGAAAGGGTGCCAAGTCGTTTGTTTCTCAATTACGGACCGTTCCCCCTCAGTCCTCTCCCCAGGGTCGAAGTAGGTGGTACGGGTGTGACCCGGAATGGTGTCCAATTTATAAAATTGATTGTGAGGACTAAGAAGTGAGAGGTCTAGAGTCCAAGATGAAGGGGAGAGTGGAAAAAACCCGTGGACGACGGTCGCCATCAGGGTCAAAACGACACACCGTCGGACCGCTCTCCGAAGGTACGGAAGGGCCGATCTTTTTGCAGCCTATAGGGTCTCGAACTACCAGACCAGAAACCTCAACCTCTACTCTATAGCCCGTAGTGGGACACTTAGGTCCTACCTATTCCTCCTAGTCTCGAGGGGGAGAGTCAACTCGCCATACTTGCGTCCGACGAGAAACCAGAGGAGAGAGAAGTGGGTCCACCCGGAGCGGTAACCAAAGGATGGTGCCCGGTGTGTGGGACCGATCCGAAGGGGAAGAAACAGGTCGTGTGACTGACCGAGGACAAGATGGAACCTAGTCTAACAGAAGATGAAAAGAACATGTCTTTCGGGGCGAGGAACACCTACCACGACTAGAACGTTTGGCACCGATTTCCTCCTCGAACCTCTCAACGGTGTGGACAAACGAAACTATCGTGTTGAGTCATTGGACCGACACGCCAGGACGGAGACGTGGGTGGAATGACAGTTACTTTCACTACGGCAGGACTACAGGCCGTTCACGCGGGTGTCCGAACCCCAGTAGAAGGGAGTACCACGCAGCTAGGGTGTGAAACGTCTACCGTAGCAGTGGGGGCCTCTTGTCCTAAACCCTCGACTGTAGTCGTTTCCGGTGGCGTAAGTGTAGTAGGAGTACCCTGAGTTAGATCCCCTCTTTCCCCGGTCTTACAAATGTTGGAGAAAGATCCAGAAGGTTGTTCGGTTCCTGGTCCTCCGCCCCCGAACTTTAGAGCCCTCGTTATGGACTTCCCAGGCGGCCAAGACAAGAGCTAGTTTCTGCATGTCCGTCGGTAGTAACCGGGACTTCCCCTCCGCTATTTCTCCCGAAACCTCGGTCCTAGCTCTCCTGGGTACGATGCACACGAGACCTCTGTGACACAGAGCTTCAGGGCGATTCCCCGTTCGGGAACACAGAAGAATATGTCCTCTACCCTCTTCTCAATTGACACTGGAGGGTAGAGCACGACCTCTTTACCACGAACTCTTCACTTCGGTGTGTATTTAGAACCGAGACCTCTTCGGGACCAACAAGAGGTGTCGACGGACCCATACCCATAGATGATATCAGAGACATTACCATCTCGGACAAAGACCCTCTTAAAGATAGAGTAATTCAAGACCTCCGTAGGGGTGTTTGTGAGTGGGAGGATCGTGAAGAGCAGGTAGACTCCTCTGTCGCTACCTCTTATGTCGCTTCGCTGCAAGTAGACCGGACTTTTCTCTGTTCCTCCTCGATGTAATTCACTTGAAGGGAAATCGGGCCCAATTAGGTGTGTCTTACACTGTTCCCGGCACTCCGTGTGACGGCTCCCCTTTTCTTTAGGACGGTCGTGTGTACGGTCTTACACCCCGTGGAGTCACTCCTTGGTTCTTCTTAGGACGTCGGTAGATAAATAGGACCAGGAGACCGACTGTCCGACCCACCAAGGGAGGGTCTTCAGGTGTGTCTCTTTGAACGTTGGTCACATGAAAGGGGAGATTCGCCCTCAAGGTCAAGTTCTCCATACGAGGATCTCTCGGAAAGAACTCATCAAAGACTACTCAGACTGGTCATTCCCTTCGGTCATGGAATCTAGGTCCCGTCACACACACAGAGGGAGGGGCATCTACAACGTCTATACTTGATTCTCTTCGTTCTCTTTGTTCTTAGAAAGTCCCGACTCCATTCCTCCCATCTCGGTCCCTTCTCTATCTTGTTTACCCTTCCTTCAACCTGGACCCCTCATTAAACAGGTCCTTTTCCGTACCTCAGTACCGTGCCTCCTCTACCCACAAACCTCTGGAGTCCAGGGGTCGACCTCTCTGGTACCTCCAGACCCCGTGTGAGTGACATTAGCCTGGTCGACCTCATTTCCTTTACCAAGGGTAGTCCCCACTTCCGGTGTAGGTTCTGCGAGGTCGGCTGTAGAGCCCGAAACTACGAGAACTTAAATGCTTTCGCCGGTATGGCCGTCAGTATATCAGCCTAACAGACCAGACACACTCACCGCTAGTCCGTCTTAATCTTTTGTCGGAGGACCTTAGGAGGGATCCAGTCTGGAGAGAGTGAGTGGTGACTAGACACCTTAGAAGGGAACTAGTACCCTGTTTTGTACACAAGATCGATTCGTAGGAATTCGGTCCCAGACTCGAGGGACCTAGACCCCGAAAGATCGTAGTCAGTCTCCCTTGTAGAGAACAAGATTCCGTCGACCATCCTGATCCCATACCATGGAACTGTCCGTCTGTACTTCTAAACTGGTAGAAACGACATCTACGGTGTCTTTCGAAAGACTCTCATCCATAGCCACTTCGGGTCTAGTAACCCGTTCTTCGACCCCTTCGTCTTTCTTTCACTCCCATTCTCCTCGAGTCCTACCGAGGAACAGGGTCAATCGTCGTAGGATTATGTCGACCTACACTCATGTCCCCGTAAGAAAGGCCGAAACCCATATTCGGAAACAGAAACTAAGTAAGATAGTAGGAGAGTTAACGATATGAAAAGGTGAAACGAGTAAGAGTTTCGGAGTTGGGGTGTATTGGATTGAAATTATAGGGACTCTTAGGAAATTGTGAGTAGGAAAGTTTCAAATTCTTTCAAATCTGAATAGACCGGGAACCTTAGAGAGGTGGTTCGGGGTATGAGTGACTCTGTAGTGAGCTCTGGCAAGAGGTTCCCTCTTCGAAGGGACCACCGTCTCCGGGGCAAGAGAGATTTCCTTCCCTAACCCCTTATAACGATCATCTTTGTCTCCCGGTGGAGTCGGTGTGGTTCGGGGGAGGAGGTTTTTATAACGAGAACGATGTCCTTACTTGGGTCGTGTGTCATTATACAGGGTGGTTTACGGGTGAGTCCGACCAACTCTCACGAGGTCGAGGTCGTGAACTCCGAAGGAACCTTTCAAATGAAGGGAGAAGAGACCCTAACACCGAAGACCGACGTGATTATCAGGACGACGGTCTGACCGACCTACTCCTCTCCGGATGGACCACGTCGTAAACTCCTTTCGACTCGAGGGCCCGACGGGCGGATTCGGGGTCGGCGGGACACCGGTCAAGGTGAACACAGAACTAGAGTGACGTAAGGTCGAGGGCCCACAGTCCCCAACGTAGGTGACACTCGTGGTTTCTCTTCAAAGTAGGATCCAGAAAAGGTCGGGGTCGTCTATCAATCGTTCCGACACGAGTCGGAAGAGTTACACCGACTTATATGACCCCGACGTTTCTGAGGGAGTAAGGGACTTAATAGAGTAGAAAAAGAAAGTTAAAAACGGTTTTAATTAAAAAAAATTTTTCAAAACATCACCTTTAGGAAACTACAATCCCAGAGACAGACAGAAAGGAGAATGGACCACCTAACATAGCCAGAGGTTCTGCTGGTAGGGTCCGTGACAGTACGAGAAGGAGACTCAGGCTCTCCCGGACCTACTCGACGTTTAAACGACGTGGAGGAGGGACGTGGTTGGAGTGAACCGGAGACACCTCTCTGGGGGGTGGGGCACTATTTCCCCTCCTAGGGAAGGGGTCTGGTTGGTTTAAGTCTCAGTTACCAATACATCAAGTATCTGGTGGAACAGGAGTTTGGGGACATGACAGGGGTACAACTCCAAACTCCGACTGATCTGGCACCGACAATAAAACAGAGGATATTCTGTGTGGTCCTTCGATTAAAAGTGAGAATGTTCTCCTCGTCTTTTGGGGTCGTAACGTACCTACAACCGATTAGATGACTAAACTGAAGGGTCTCTCAATCTTTAAGACTCTCGTAAAGGAAGACTCAGAGACGGGTTCCTCAGATCGTATCCTGTACCAAAAGACTTCCCTAAGAGTTCGGACGGAAGAGGGAGTTCCTCGGTATCGATTCTTGGTTTCGGTCAACGTGGGGGAAAGGTCCGTTAACGGTCACCAGTGAAGGGAGTTTCGTAAGAATGAAGTCCTTGTCCTAATCTCAATCCAATTAAATTTGAACAAAAAGTTCATTTAGGTACACCGGAGTATAGTACACAGTTACTGAAGTAAATTTAAGTTGTGGGTGAAGGGGTTGAGAAAAGAAGTGGGGAGTATCGTGAAGGAAGGGTGGTCCTGTGGGGAGGGAGAAAAAAGAAAATGAATGAACCTTTTATCCAATGTACACACATCAGTATCGATCTGAGGGAACTTATCAGGGGAGTTGTGTTCTCGTTTAGTAGGACGACTGGGACGGATCCCCTCACGACGGTCACAGGTCGTCTCTTCCGACAAGACGAGTTTGTCTTGTCGATAGAACCCGACTAGGGTAAAAGATAAGAGACATTGAAGGGGCTGCCCTCGACCATAGTTCCCTGACACCACCACGGACCACCCCTGTGTGGTTCCCCATTCAATGGACGCATCCTCTATCCGGTCATGGACCCGGTCTAGGTGTAGAAGTAGGAGGAGAAGGAGGAGGAGTGAGGATGCGTCCGGTCGGGGAGAAGCCCCGTTCGGGAGCCTCCCCAGAGGCCTGGGTCAAGGACGCGACGATGACAATGCACTAGGGTAGAAGACCAGTGTCGTAGGAATTCAGGACACACCCCTGAGGAGGACAGTGGAGGAACCCAAACCACTTTCGTTTCGGACGAGATCTTTGTGGTCTCAAAGGACTCTAGCTATCATCGATAGAGATCCTCCCGCTGGGAAGGATCCATAACTCTAGGGAAGAGGAGTCGGACATTGTTGAGGGTTCCGAAGCCCTTGTGTTTGGAAAGGGTTAGGACACTTCGTTTTATTCGTCTCACTTTGGATCCCGTACTGGGATCGAGTGATCACTTTTAGGAAACTTGTCCTTAAAAAGTCAAAAGGTGGAGTTTGAGTGGATAGTTTCAGGGACCCCACCCCCACCTAAGGGTCCATTGGAGAGGCCGCTTGGTTAGTTTTGGGGAGCGCCTACCTTTCCGCGGAGTAATCGAATGGGTGGATCGGTTAGTCTTCGGAATCTTGAGTCTCTGGGGGAGCTGCGGGGGGAACGGCCGGTTAATGTCGTGAGGGAACGCTCTCGGCCACCGTCGTTGTTGGTTACTCCAATTTTAAGCCGGATTGTGGGGGTGGGAAGGAACGGAGTGCGGGTGCACCACAAGGCCCCCACACATGCGATTCGCCCCCGTCCGTCCCTCCTTCGGCTCTTCGTGGAGGGTGTATCAAACGCCAATGGCGGTGCGCGCTCTGGTGGGTGGTCGCTCTTCGTCAGCGTCCTGGTCGTCGCCGCGCTCCGGAACAAATGTGCCTGACGGCGGCGTCGCAGCCGATTGGCGAAGAGGCAGTGCGCGGCGGAAGCAGTGCGTAGAGGGGCGAGGCGCTGGCCGCCTAATGCCTGCAGTGCGCTGTCGGGACTGCCGGGTCGGGAGAACCGGTCGAATGACCTGTCGACTCGCGCCACTAACTGTCTGCCCGCCCTCTTTCACGCGCTCCCCAAACTCCCCTCCTCTTTCGCGCGTCGGGTCATCCCCGCTGGCGAGGAACACCCTCCTCATACATCCCTTGGCCGACGAAGGACTTATACTCTGGTGCCTTGATCTGATCTACTCGCTCCCCGCCCCGAATGTTTTCTGCAACCGCGCGAAGGCACTCCACAGAATTGTTCCCTATGTTAAACGACAGCCAGGGAACCCAATCAAACCGAAGCGTGAAAAGTCTGCTGGAGATTCCTGGATGAATGAGAAAGGAAGGGAAAAGGGGAAAGCCGAGATAGGAGAGAGAGAGGCGGCTGACGTCGATGACGGCAGGGACGGGATTCCCCACGGGCCGCGGAAACCCTGCACAAGTGCAGTATCCGGGAGGTGGGAGGGAAGGCCTGGATCGAAGGCCTTCGGAACAAGAACATCCCAAACGGCAAAGATCTGGAGGACAATCGTCGAAACCGTTGAAAAATCCACTGGGGACAGCCAGAAACGACTGCAAGGGATTGTGTCTGCGCCCAGAGGAAACCGGAAATGAAAAACAGACAAGGGGAGTCGGCGGGGGACCCGGGAGACCCTAAACGCCTGAAAGGAATCTGGAAGACACGAAGCCCACGGAGAGGCGGGGTCCGGCCGGGACCGCGCGCCGCGGAGGATGGGGGAGGAGGGCCAAATACTCATTGAGCCGATTCAGGTTCCGGCGCTGAACACATGAAACCCTAGGAACGGGAACGACCCCAACCCACACACACAGACAACCCCCCCCCTCACAACTAACAAGCACGGCCCGCGCCCGCGCATCTAGGCCCCAGACTCCACGTGGAGTTGTTGGGGTCTGTCGTGAGAGAATCTTCACAACAGTAAACAGGGGGAGGGCCACGGCGGAGCCCCGTCCATCCCCTCACCCCTGCGAATCAAAGGGACCCGAGTAAGAGGGACCCTCCCGCCTCCACACCAATCAGGAAACCCGCTACGGAGGATCAAAGATCCAGCGGTCTAGCCACGAATAGTGGACTAGTGGTCCCGGCCGAAGAGCCCGGGTGTGAACCAAATTATAAGACGATAGTGGGAAACTTTACGAATTTTTAAAAAAACTCGTTCACGGGGTGTTAAAAGAGAACGAGACCCTAGATGATTAATTCATCGGACAAGACGGTCAGTCGGTAGAGGATAACGATCTAATGAAAGACGGGACATCACAAATAACGGAGTTATTTATAATATATATATAAATATTTATTTAAGATTTTATTATATTCGCTTTCACAATGATGGGAGACACTGGGGTACCTGACATCGGACGGTCCGAGAAGGCAGGTACTTTACGGTAAGGAAAGAAGTGGCAGAACTCAGTGGTAGTCTTTTATAATCTAAGACACCAAAGACCCAACAGGTCGGACCTTTTAAACCTTAGTAAAAGGTTTTACTGGAAAGGGAAGAGAAATGGGAAATTTAAGTCAATAAGTTCAGGATACCAAAAGTCTCAGTAGTGGGTTGTAGTTTAAAAGTAACAAAGTGTGGAGAGGGCCAATCAATTAGAGACCTTCATAAGAAGAGATTATCGGAAATCAAGAATTGGATGTTGACCAAGTAATCACAAACAAAGTTTATGTTTGAAGGTTCGGACGAACTGAGAAAAAAATGAGAATCTTCACGAGGCTAGACAGGGGGGAACAGTAAAAAAATAATGAAAACGGTTCGTTTATACCGGTATTTCAGGAATGAGCAAAGAGAAGAGACGTGGAAGGGTCTTAAAGAACAGACCCCCTTTGAAACAGAAATGGTTAGTCTGAAGGAAAGAGTACTGGGTCATCACAGTGAAGATCCTTCGATCGGGATCAGATATACGGTTCAAATCGTATTTACAAATACAAGTCCTCTCGTTAATACCTAACATCATTTTGTGACCGTTGTTTTATCTAGATTCGTGTGACGATGTCCTATCCTAACCAATTTATTTAATACCAAGTATACCATCTGTGTTTTTACGGTCCATCGGTAATTTTACTGCATCAGAAGATAATAATACGACACCCTTTAACACGTTCAATGTAAAAATCCAAAGTTTTTCCACCATCAAGAAGACCACTGTACACCTACGTTTTTGTTATACAAATTTAAGACGTAAATTTTTCATATTTTTATGGGTCCGAATAATAATCTGTTTATCATCTCTTTCGGAACGTACTTGATTACACTATTTCTATGTCATACTTGTTTAGTAATACCAATTGTGCCAAGTTGGTGAACTCCAGATGTCTTTTGTTTTTGAAGACAATTTGAGTAGAATTGAGTAAATTTTTAATGGAGAAAGGGAGGAATCGAATGTTTAGACAAATTAAATGTTTACGGCAAATTTCGACTTGTTTTAGATATGAGTTTAGAAACTTTCTACCTTGAACACACAATAACTTATTCCGTAAAATTTCAGTGTCATTTACAATTTTTCTTTTTAGACTCCAAAATACCGGTTTTACTCAGAACTGTAGTTTACGACTTCTCACATTCTAGAGTAGAGAACTATGTAGCCAACTAAAAACATATATTTTCTAAAATTCGGATACTTGGACTAATATAGTGAACGCTGTTATTAAATTTTTACATATACTCGTAAATATACAATCCTATATGACACACAAAGTAACTTTCTTTTACCACAAAGAAATTTTTTATTAATTCAGTAAAACTATTTGAAATAACCGGGAAGGAGAGTACTTAAACTTTAAACCGTGCAACGAACCGTTGTTAAATATTCACGAAAAGCAAACCCGTTAGAGGTGAGAGGGGTGGATGTGAATTTCGTTGTCTCTCCAAAAGATCAATCGTGGGTAAAATCCTGACTAAGATCACTAACGAGACATTTACAGTCGATCAACTGAAGGGGAGACTGGACGAAACCCGTAAAGGACGAGTAATCGTACAGGTGGTCCCCCGCCCGACCCGAACTCTCCTCTCTTCCTTTTGTTTAAAAAGAGACCGATGGAAACAGGAGGGAGAGGGATTAGGGTCGGACCACTGCCGTCTCGAGGACCTTGTGTACAGGTCGATGTTTCCTTGTGCACCTGTTGTGTTTCCTTGTAAAACAGAAGACTTCACTACCTACTGCACACAAATATGTAAGAGAAGAATATCGTGCGAGTTACATCTTCCTTTCCCCCTTCATACGACCAAATGGGTCCTGAATTTTCACACAACTGATATTCCGTTAACTCATTAATGCCCTAAAGATTATGAAAACACAGGAACCCTTGGTCTTAAAAAACACACCGCCCATCCTCCATATTTATACTATGTCTTCAATTTTTGTCAAATCAAGACTCAAACTTATCCTTGATAGTCAAACTTGAGTTCTCCACAAAATAAAAGGATAGGGACAGGTGACTTTTCTAGATCTTTGTTAGATCACCGTTATTTGTGAGGATGGTGGATTTAGAATTTTATGGTAAAGGGTACTTCCTTTGGTCTCGAACCCCATCCAGATCCCACGTACACACGCACGAGTCAGGACAGACTGAGAAACACTGGAATACCTTACATCGGACGGTCCGAGGAGACAGACACCCGAAGACGTCCGTGCTTATGACCTCACCCAACGGTACAGGAGGAGGTCCCTTAGAAGAGTTGGGTCCCTAGTTTGGACACAGAGAATACACAGGACGTAACCGTCCACCCAAGAAATGGAGACCGCGGCCCAGATCCCATCCTCTACATGTTCCTTTCGTACCTTGAATGGTATGGTCTATCATTTCTTCGGTCATTTGTAATAGTCCCATTTCAGTTTTCCTGAGTCCTCGGTTCGGATACCGGTTTCTTCCCCATTAAACTCGTAATATTAAATTATTTGTAATTCATACAAATTTAGGAACTCAAGTATTACCCACACACACACACATTGATTAACCAGTGTGTGTTTTTTTGGTTGGACCAGTGGACAAACTTCCTACTATACTTTGGTTTAGTAATAAAAAATTTTATTGATTTTGTAAATAAACACGGTCCAAGATCAACGCCGGGTACCCCAGAAACCAACACCGTACTCCCTAGATCAAGGAACTGGTCCTTAACCCTGACGACGTAACCCTTGAGTCTCAGAATCGGTGAGTGACCTGGCGGTCTTTTCAGGGTTTTTTGTAATATGACTTCTACCATTCAATTCCTTTTCTTAGTTCGTCAATAGAACGACATGGACATATTTGACACGGAATCCCATTACTTTTGTCTTTTATTTTCCTCACAGGGAAACATTCCCTTAAACATTCTCAAACTCCTGTCGAAAAGACTTTAGGGATTGTTTAATTACTTAGATCCGCTACTTGAAGATCCGGACCTAAGAAGTTACCAATTTAACTTCTCTTCTCATCTCCCCATTGGACATCTAACTTTCTCTATATTTTCCATATGTCCAAAAAGAAAAAAGAAAAAAAATTACCTATTCCAATCCGATATTACAGATCCCAAGACCTAAATCCATTATGACCTTTTTTCGTTCCTACACTAATAGTACTTGGTACCACAGTCAAATGTGGTCCTTCCCCTCCCTGACCCTTCTACTCCTTGTACCACCACTACCACCACCGTCAAAATCACAAACCGTTTCAAGATAAAAAGACCCATTACTGAAGTTCCAAGATAAATCAAATAATTCGATATGAAAATAAAACATACCAAAAGATATAGATACAAAATTTCTCAAATTATTTTACTCAATTGATATAAAATAGTAAATAGGCCTCGACGTCCCGTACGTTAAAATAAGATTAACCGTTTTAGAAAAAAAAAAATTTTACCCCTAAACAGGTCCGAAAAATAAAAAAAATTAAATTTTTTAACTCCATATCAACATAATCAAAGTCCATATGTCGTGTCACTAAGTCTATGTATATACACACACACACATACATAAGAAAAAGTCTAATCAAAGAAAACATCCAATAATATTTTATAAATATCAAGGGACACGATATGTCATTCAGGAACAAATAATAGACATAAAATATATATCATCACACATATACAATTAAGGTAAGAGGATTACATAGGGAAGGAGTATGGAAGACGACACCATTGGTATTCAAACAAAAGAGACACACCCAGATAAAGACAAAACATTTATTCGAGTGAACATGGGAAAGTCTAAGTTATACATTCACTATATATAAACAGAAGAGACAGACCGAATGAAGTGAATCATATTAAAGGTTCAAGTAGACACAAAGACGTTTACCGTAATAAAATAAGAAAAGATACCAATTATAAAGTAACATATATATATGGTGTAGAAATAGGTAAGTAGATAACCACCTGAAAAAAAAAAGGGTTACTTGTAAATCCAAGGAAGGTACAAGACCGATAACATTTATCACGACGTCACTTGTGACCCCACGCACATAGAAGTTTAAGATCAAAAGAGACCTATATGCGGGTCCTCACCCTAACGACCTAGTATACCATTGAGACTAAAATCAAAAAATTCCTTGAAGGTACCACAAGAGGTATCACCGACGTGGTCAAATGTAAGAGTGACTGTCACATCCTCCCAAGGGAAAAGAGGTGTGGGAGAGGTCGTAAATAAACATCTGAAACTACTACCGGTAAGACTGGTCATACTCCGCTATAGAGTAACGTAAAGAGATTATTAATCACTTCAACTCTAAAAAAGTATAAGGACAACCGGTCGACATACAGAAGAAACCTCTTTTTTTTTTTTTGTGGCAAAAAAACCGGAACGGTACGTCGCACACCCTAGAATCAAGAGACTGTCGGTGACCTAAAGGTCCCTTTAGAGGTCTGATTAAAAATTCCGATATTGTGGAAGGATAAGGACACGTAAATCCATACCATAGTCTTTCCACGGACCTTAGGGTCAAGGAACGGAGAAAGGTCCTTCCTGAAATAAAGGTTGGATAAAAGAAAGAGGAGATTTAACATAAATGTAACGAGTCAAAGGAGAATTTGACAGTTCAGTCGTCACATATTGTACGGATGCCCCGGGTGAGATTAGGTATATCTCACTTTTCCACTCTTGTCGATTGAATCAGTTACCAATAAGGAACAGTCCGTATCAATACTCACGGACCGAAGTGACTGAGAATTAGGTTTGTTGTGACAGTCTACATCCGTGTAGGGGTAAAATATCGACTTCTTCGACTCTCCGTGGGGACCGAACTCAGATGATACACGGATTGTAGATATGACACGATGGAGACTAGTATAACAATCGATAGTGTACGATACATACTTCAAAATTATAGACAATCACGTCAAATTTTAGATAAAATCACGGTACCTGAGGTAACGACACAAAATCGTACATTAGGTGAGACTGAAATCTAAGGAAAAACGAGAAATATGTAATATTGACCAATAACCGACAAAAGATATTTTTTGCAAACAACAAAGGAGGAGGTTCCAAAAGAAGACTCCTTAAAAGTCAATAAAACACTTATAAATAGGAGTAAAACACCCATGTTTGAAGGTAGCATGGGTAGAGTCAAATATGTAAGTGAGTCCGTCTAGGTCTAGTGCCCACTTCAATAAGAGTCGGCAGTGAGGACTTGTCACGGACAGTGTGTCTTCCATGATACCTTCGCAATCGACGGAGTTATAACTTAGTCGAGAGTACTTATGAAACACTCAGTTTGAAGTCCCATTACGTCCTCCTTTTTGTCCAGACTCTTGACTGTCACCTCGGCGCAGTGACCTCACCCCAGTATCTCCGAAGACGAAGAGACTACCCTCTAATCCTTAAAATCCGGACCTCCGATAAGACTCGACGAGTGTCTCCAGGGAGGAAAAATTAAGGAGTCCTGTGGTCATCTATGACAGAAGAGGGTCGTCAAAGATGAATAGACCGAGCCACCAACTCGACGGACACTCTCTCTAGGAATATGGTGACCCGGTACGGTCCCGTCCGACGTGACCCTGTGGTCGACGAACCTTCTTCTAACACTTTAATCACAATTTCCCTTCGGACACTTCTGTCCGTCCTTTACTTTTGTCGTGTTTACAATATATTTACTCGTAGAGTAATAATCCGTCGTACACCCCTTTCGAGACCCCGAACTAGAGTGTCGTGGGTCTCCTACTCTCACAACAATTCAACGAGTATCAAAGACGTTCGGACCACCGAACGAATAAGGTCCCCTCAACTTCCACCCCCATCCCCCCACGACACGGGGGAACGATCGACTTCCGAGTCTAGTGTAAGACGCGTGTGCAGGGAGGTCCCGGAGGTCGAGTCGGTCGTGAAGGAACCCGTCTAGGACCAACTGGACGAGACAGTCTATCGAGGCTTACAGTACTTGGAGGACAACGGTTTTCAGGAACCCTTCCCTCTTGTCGACCCACCACAGATACCGAGGGTCCGACGACTCTAGGTTCCGCGGAAGGAATCCGTGGTCGGGCTACCCACAGAGGGCCCGTGACAGGAGGGGCAGCTCGGCAGCCGTCTAGGTCAGATCGTGGGCCCGTAAGAGAGGTTTCGGACCGGTGTCCTTCGCCGGGCGGAGCAGCGCGGCCTTGGTCAACTGTACCTTCTACGCCCCGTCGGCCTGGGGGAACGCGGGGAGGTACGAGTCGGTCACAAGTTCCATCGCGGGTTTCAACATCGGTTTTTTGCCGGCGTACCGTTTACCCAGTACGTACTACTGGAAGGGACCCCTCCCCTCGTCCTACCCATTCCTTAGAGGAAAGAATGACCTCTTCTCATAAGACGGAGGTCGACCTCCTTCGACACTTTACAACCACCATGACCTTATAGGAATTCCGTCCCGATCCCCTTCCCTCATCCCTTTTCTATGTGGACCCTTCCCCACCCGTCCTCCTTCCGGACCGAGTACCTCCCTCTCTTCTCCGTTCCACCCGTCTCCTCACTTCGTCCCTCCCGTGAGTGGAAACACAAGTCGGCGACGTCACCGGAGCCTCGCGTACCGTGACGGGTGTTTGTGGGGCACCGCGGTCAACTTCCGGAGTATATGGTCCCCCTGAGGACCCTGTGGTCCCGTGTACCAGTTTCCGTCGGGAATAGAAACGTGGTAGTGAGATAGGGAAAACCACTAGAGTTGAGGATGAGAGAGGATCCTGGAGGTGACACCTAAAAGTTTGGGATACGACGGGGGGAGGTGGAACTAAGAGGTCCCCGCCCCCGCGAGATGTCCGTCTGTCGACATCAATCGTTAGGTCCAACTCCGGAAAACTCGAAATTCATGTTCTCCCTCCACACAGGACTATCTTTCGGACTGAGAATTGGGTCTTCCGTGCCTCGGACGTACTACAAATGGAAACCCAGATGCCGGAGGTTTCTACTACCGCAGTTACCCCTGAGGGAGACCCCGGAGGGTCCGCCCCAGATACTACCCCGTGACCGGTCGGCCCCGTGTTTTCGCTCTCAACCCTACGCGTGTCCCGAGGAACAGTGGACCGTCTCGTTTATGTTTATGATAGTGAAGGTTCCCGTACAGGTGAGGGTTGTGTGTATGGAAACGTCCGTGAGAACGTGTTAAAGAAAAACAGAGTAGCCGAGGGACGTTGGAACTCAACCTCCAATCATCCCTCTTCCCTCGGTGTTGTAGAGGGGACTTCTAGTTCAATAAATAGGTACTACCACGACGGTTGACTCAATACCCTCTTTTCTTACCCTCTCCTTGACCCCAAATCGTCCTATAATTACAAATATGATTCAATGTCTTAAACCGGTCACGAATTCCCTTACCCCAATTTATGACAGTATCTCAATATTATCTTTAAAACGGGGTCTTTCAGAAGAAAATACTCTAATAATAAATTTATTTGTGAGTTTGGATTTCGTTTTTGACTCTGACAGTCCAGTCATAAAGTCTATTGACTGAAAGGTAGTCGTTTACCACCTTCTGTTAAAGGACTCAATAGTTTTACGTTTGTCCTTGATTAAAATTTCGTCCGTCATAAAACCATTAAAGGGACCTAGACGAATCTGGGACGACCTCACTGTCCCGAACTTCTTGAGTCAACTCCTGCATTGGACCTGTCAACAATGGACTCCTCCAGTAAAATCCGGGGAAGTCTACGGACCTCTCCTCTACCCTGGCTCAGTCACCGTATACATATTTCGGGGTAGTACCCCCGGGACTTACCCGTGTCATGAAAGAGACGATCTTCAACGACGAGTCTGGACCCCCCGTTCCCTCAGTGTCTCGGTCACATGGGACGGGACGAGGTCGGGCCGAGGACGGAGGTGAGAGTATATTCTTGGTAGGGAATGCGAAGAGAGACCGTGAAAGTAGGAGTCAAGTCCTGGATCGAGTCCCATAATAAGACTCTTGACTTCGACCATGTTGTGCGGGATCATTATGGGGACTTAGGTCTCTACTACTTTCCCAACCCGTTGATCGGACACCCCTTTATACTTTCAAAGAACCTAAAACTTCAACCCACCCCTCCGACTCCTCCCGAATTACTACCACAATCTCTTTTACTTCCTAATCTACTTCTCCCACTGACGATTCGGTCGGACCTTTTGAACTTACATCCGAAGTCACTGGTGTCCGGTGGGAGGGGACGATTCGAGAAGAAACGAGGGTTGGGATCTAGAGCCGACAGATTTACGGTTTCCGGTGATTTTCGACTTCCAGGTCTCACGTCCTGACCCCCTTCCCTTCCCGCCGTCCCGTGACCTCTCATTACTGTACCAACTCTTTGATCGAAGGTCCTCTCCGATTTCTCGACCAGATTGAAGCAAACTTTCCTGACCCCACTTATACAACCTTCTCGTCCCCTTTCAATTGTTATGACTGGAAATCGGTTACCAATAAAATCCTCCCACCGCCACCCCTGGGTCCCCTCCCCTCCCCGTCCGAAGGAGGAAGGATTACCCAGGTTGAAATACCTAACACGAAACTCAGGGTAAGAAAGACATTTTTAAAGGTTCTGTCGGGCAGGGGAAATTTTTGTAAGTCGAATATAATTAACTCTTAAATGATACATAAACCGTGATACAACTTGGAAAATGTACGTAAGAAATTAAATTAGGAGGTTGTGGAATACTCGATCCATGACATTATTGATGGGGGTAAGTTCACTACCCCTGGGACTTCGAGTCCTCCAAAATCGTTGAGACAGTCCGGTGTCTCGGTTATGAACCACCTCGACCCTACACTGAACTCTAGAACGAATCCCAATCTTTTGTCTTGTAAGTATTTAGGGACCCGGAGGGTCTCCAGGACCCTCCACCAACGTCCAAGGAAATGTAGTTGTTCCATGACTCGGGGCCCAGACTGATTGAGGAGTATGGTCCAAAGGTCCCAAACGGATCGGTCCTCCAGTGTCACTGCGGTCCACCTTCTCCGACTAGCTACGGGAGGGTCATGTGCGGCGGTAGCGACCAGAGTCGGTGTAACCACTTTTACCACAATGAGACCTAACACCGGTATCGTAACCCTAACCACCACCGTCTCCACGGTCCCCGGTGGGGTTTCTTCGGTAAGAGTCCCAACTACCGGGCCTCAGCTGGACAACCCTCCTCTTCACTTTTTTTCCTTCCTGATTGGTCCTTTTCAACTCTCCGAGTCAGAACCTTCCAGAACGAGTCGAGGAGGGACGGGACTCGATCTGGGATCTAGACTCCCCTTTCTGAGACGTAGAGGTCCCACCCCCCGACGGTCCTCCGTCCCCCCACCCCGCCAACAAGTCCTTCTCCAAGAGTGACTGTTTCAAGTAGGACTCGTCACTCCCCTTGCAGCTTGGTCTTGGGTCTCATACTAGACTCCCGGAGAGTGGTAGTGACAGTTTGGAGTAGGTCCGTTACAGTAGGGGGTGTGTGAGGTGAAAGGTCGGACCGTCACGGCCGGCGTAGTACCGGTCCAAACAGAACGGTGTTCGTGACCCCTTCCGCCGACGGTGTATCGCGAAGAAGGGGCGCCCTAACCACTAAGGGTCCTAGACGCTCAACCCCTCTCTCTCCTGTTCCTTCTCTCGTGGTCTGTCTCCAGTCCTTACCGGACGAACCCTTCCTGTCGATCCCTAGCTGTCCCTCCTGGTTCCAGATAAGTGATTAACCAATGTGGCGGACCGGTACCCCGGACCCCACCGTCGTTCCCCTTCGGAGGGTTGTCAGTCGTCGGAGTCCGGTTTCGAAACCCGTAGACCCGACTCAGGAACCGGAAGTCAGACCGTCACCTCTCCGTTCCGACTCCGACTGACCAGTCCGGGGTGGGGACCGGACGGGGGGAGTCTGGGAGTGGTCCGGGAGTGGTCGTACACGAGGCGGTCGGTCGGGAGTAGGGCCCGGTCGGCTCTCCGCTACGCTTCCCGTTTCGTGAAGAACGGGTCGTCCCTCAACGGTGGTATCGGCGACGGCTTCCTCTACTAGAGGGCGACCAGCCCGTGCACCGGTTAGTCCCAAAAGAGACCTAACGTACCGGTGACCGTGTGGCCGAGGGGACCCCTGTTACCTAAGTACCCCGACGACCGTCCCCGTAGTCCGTAGTCCCACAGTCCCCGACCTCCCTAACCCCAACCGTCCTTTCTGTGACCCTCGTCACCACCACAGTTACCCACCGATTTTGGCGGATGGAGTACTGTGGACAGTCGAGGGCACGGGGATAAGAACCTATTAAGAAGAGTTAGAACACGTTTGCTGAAACAGTTGTGTCTGAGTGAGGGTCGGGTGAGGACGAGATCTTGTACCCTGAAGTGATAGAGTGATTAGTCCTACCGATCCTACACCCCAAGGGAGACTCATGTTCGCCCGGAGACACAGGAGGGGACCCGTCTCGTCCACGAGTGGAACGGGTCATTTCCCAACCGGGTGTCTCACTTCTGTGAACTGTTTCAGCGGTAGAGGGTCCCGGACTTCGTGTCCGCAGGGGTCGGCCCAGTATTAGGCGTACGAACGGTGGTGCATCCGTCTCAGACACTCGACGTGAGGCTACGCCCTGTCGCCCCTCGGATGCCCTGGGTACGACTTGCCTTCGTGCATGTACCAAGCCGGATGCCTCCTTTTACGGTGGACCTACTTCCCAAGGTTGGACAACTATGGAAGTCACGGGGACGGAGACACAGGGACGGGACTAATGGGACGTACGTCGGACCTTTGGAGAGTAGGTGTCGAACGACCTTGAGTCGACCCCTGTAGGTCAACGGGTCGACGGGTGCCCGGGGTGGTCGGCCCTCCCCGTGGCACAGGGCAACTCTTCGTCAATGTTAGTGGCAGAACGAGAGATGAGCACGGTGTAGGAACCCCAGACACGCCCGGTCGGTCGACCCCCTCTCGCCTATAGTTCTTCTATCACCGGTCGTCTGGCGGGAGTGGGGTCTGGGTGAGAAAGTACAGGTCGAAACAGAGGTCTAGAAGACAACCGGAATAAAAAAGGGTAGGCAAACGTAGAGTCAAGAAGGGGGTCTAAAAAAAAAATTTAAAAACCCAGAATCAAACGCCGTACGGTTCGTGTACCCGAGTCATTAAGGTCACACACCCGAATCAACGAGACGTGGTACACCCTAGAATCAAGGACCTGGTCCCTAGTTTGGATGTAGGAGACGAAACGTTCCGTCTAAGAATTGGTGACCTGGTGGTCCCTTCAAGAGAGGGGGTCTAAAACAGGGTTAGATTCCCCATCAAGGGAACCGGGGGTCGGTAGATTACCGGAGACGGGACCGTCTTTGAGGGACAACATTCATTTTTTTTTTTTTCATTTCCGAAAATAAACATAGTTGAATTGTATTTTCATATCTGGTTGACGTTATTAAAGACTACCAAAGGGAGTTTCGAGGTAAGACGAATAAGGTAACCGTACCAGATAAATTTTAACCTAAAACAGAGCCATTTGGGTTTCACCGGAGCCAGGTGCGTCGACGGGGGTACAGCGTCCAACGACCCGAGTCCTGAATGGTTAACAACATGAAGCCCTCAAAAGCCTACTCAGGGACGACAAGGTCTTCCCGGTCGTACCGTCACAAGAGACGGAGCCAGGGTAGTGTCTACACCTACGAAAGACCAACCGTGTCTGCCCGTGACACGAGGTGTTTCAGAGCTTGGAATCGTCCGTCAACCGGGTCTAGAGGCGACTCCTGAGCGTCGCAGACCTACGATGTGGCACTGCTGGTTGGGGTCCCCGAGTCGGACACGGTCGATTCGGACGTTCTCTTCTTTGCTCTCCATTACCCGGTCCACAAGAGTACCTTCTACCCGTTCAGTTCCCATGTCTCCCGACCCGAAGATTTCTGCTCGATTTCAGGTAGACCCATGTCCGTGGTGCTTCTCCAGTCTGATCCACTTCCTCTACCCAAGTCCGGTACACATAAAACACCGGAAATACTCCGAATCACTTCCACAGAGGACTAATCGTTCCCTGTCCATAGTGGTTTACTCGTATTCCCGTGTACAGACCGTTATACCTTCATATACAAATCCGTACGACTACAATAACATCCGAACCGAGTACGGGTACCAAATGATGTAGACCAGTCACAGACCTTTACTCGTCCACAGGACACCGGGTTTACAGTTATTTAACACGGGTCCACTGTCGAAGTACAAAGACCACAAGAAAAGTAAGAGTTCATATCAAAACGTACGACATTCTGACACTTTCGAAGTTCGTCTCCTGGTCCAGACACTGTACCAATTCAGGGTTAAAAGAGTTAAACCCGGGAAAGTGTTTCTCACCCACTAGCCTACAGTCCCAAAGTCCGTAACCTAGACACCGACGGGTCACCGGGTTGTTCCTAACGTATTTCACAACGGTGACCCATCCATCCATAAAAGTTTGACACACCTTCCGACTGACAGTCCCTTATAGTGACCGACCCGACGTACGGGGTTAAGAATCTTGTCTCGGGGACCTTAGACAGGGAAGTGTGGGAATCCTCTCCCTTTTCATCCCAGACGAGACTAACCGGACCTGGGTTCCACTTCACTACGTCTCTCTCGTTTCCGGTTCTCTCCCTTCAATGGGAGGAGGATACGGTCCCGGAACGGGTGGTCTTTGACATGGGATGTGCGGGTCGTGACGTACTGGGACAGGGAGAGAACCGAGAGAAAGGATTTCTTGTTTACGGATCTCGAAACCGTCACCCCACCTCGTAATCTGACGTCCCACGAGTCCGAGTGTCCCTCCTTCGGACCCCTTCTCTCCTGTGAGTCCGGACCCTCGACCCACCGTCCCACCTCTGGATCGCACCGGGATCCCCGTCTCCTCCTTCGGAGGACCCTGGACAAGACAAGCCGGAGACTCTCAAAAGGGGTTCGTAATTAAAATTTCCGTAAGTCGGAACCCCTCTTGGAGAGAGACACCCCTCCGACGGAGGCCCTCAGAGGACACTTCGAGGGGGACGAGAAGAGGTCAGAGACCTCACCCTGGAAGAAAAAGAGACGAGGTCTCTGGTGGGTGTTACCGATCGGATCACCTTGGTCGACACCCTCTCTGTCCCCCAGCCGAGTCTGAGACTCTGTTTCGACTCTTCCCTCTGATGTCTCCCTTCTGTCTTTCGACACTTTTCCGCCACTGCTATCTGTCCGTCCCGGACCCCCAAGCAGGACCTGTCCCCTACTTCAGTCGGTCCATTCTTACTTCCGTTGAACCAGAGATGGAGATGGTACGGAGGGAGGGAGAACCCTGGGGTCTCGGGGGGTCGACACGTCCCGAGGGCCGGTCCAAGGGTAGGCCCCCTCCGGCCTCTTACCGACAAATGGAAGATGGAAGAAATCCCTCGAGACTCGAGTCAGGGGTCCCCAAGCACGTAGGAACTGGGGTCCCGGGATGAAGAGTGACGTTGGACACCTTGGTGAATGTAGACATGGTTCGTTTCCTCCCCTATACCTCTGACCCGGGGCGCTCCCTCTCGCTCCTCCCCCTTTCCTTCAAGACTCTCACCGTCTATATCTACCACACCAGTCCCTGGTCGTTTCGTCCCTCTCCCTCCTCCCCTGCCTTTGTCTCTGTGGGCCTCGCCGACTCCGGCGGGGCTAGAGGCCGCACTGCGTGCTCGGCTCTCCTGCTCTAGGTCTGTGTAAGCGGTGGACGGGCAGAGGAGGAGAGCCTACGTTTTGGTCCGGCTCCCCCCGCTCGTCCTATTGCGCATACCGTCGGGACTCCCCCGCTCGCGCCGCCTTTCACTCCCAGCCGGGGCCAGACCCCCAGTGAGTGGCGTCCGGCCCCGCTATGTATCGCCGGTACCGTGGACGCGACCCCGACGCCCCACCGGCGCTCTTGGCTCGCCTCGGCCCCTCTATTCCTTCCGCCCCTTGCTCCCTCGCCGCGGCTCTCGCCCTCGAGTCCGATCCGCCCTCCGCGAATTTTTCCTCCGCCCGGCCGCGTCCCCGCCCTGGGTCGTCCCGGCCGCCCTGGGAGAGAGGCGGGGGCCGATGCGCGTCCAGGCGGGTCGGCGCCGGGGTGGTCGACGTAGGACCGGGGGTTTGGGAACAGAGGGTAACCTCCTGACCAAGGAGAGGAGCCGGGGCTTCGGGGCGGGGTGGCCAGGCGGAGCGGGGGACGTGTACTACTTTAAAACTCCTGAGAACGAGGACCCTTTATCGCTGACCGTCCGTGACCCACCGTTTGTTTGGTTCTTGATCCCGGCTCCGGTCTCCACCTTGGGTGTCTTTCGACCTCCAAATCTTCGGCCCCCGACCCGAAACGGAAAGGGAAAGGAGGGCCCCGAACCCGTGAGACTCGGGTCCGAGAAGACACCAGGTCCTGAGATCATAGTCCTCGAGGGTTTCGGCAAAGAAGAGGGCCTCTACTCCTAAGAAGAGACGGGATGGTACCACCATTACAGAGAGGTGGGGTCTTAGAGAAGAAACCCAGGGACCTGACTAGTAAGGGAGGTGTAAGGGGACTTCTTGCGTAGACGGGGTTGGTTGGTATTTCAGGAGGCCATTAAAGAGTTCAATACAGAGGTAGGTCTGTAGACAGAAGTCGAACTCCGGGACCCATAATAGGGTTTACGGTATAGTGGAGTTTGAGTTGTACCGATACCATTCGGTCGTAGGTAAGGAATAAAGACAATTATCGTGCGACTACAAGGAAACCCCATGGTGGAGGAGTTTGACACACCAGGACATCCGGAGAACCCCCACCCGAGACTCGAACCGGTTTAACACACAAGGAAGGAGACCGGTATCGGTCACCTTTATAAGTCCTTACCCCACTACAGAGACAGAGAGTCCGAAAAAACAGTCGAAAGTTTTACCCGAGGGATAGACGACCCCAACGACCCGACCCTCTTGGATTCGGACTACGACGACCCACAGCCGAACCGGGACGTTTCCTCCTTTGACGGACTCTACCTTCGGTCGGATCTCCTTCGTCCGGCTCCCTATCTCTCGTTGTCTAAGGACTAAGCTCCCAATCCTTAGTTATTTACAAAAGAGAACGAGTTCGATTAACATTCTCCTAAAGACGATAAACATTGTCTTTGTTAGGACTAAGAGACTAAAGAGTCTCAAGACACGACTCTTTCCCCTCGACCAGAGGTCGGAACCCGAACGATGACTGGGAGTAGAGAAGGTGGGTCCGACGTAGGACCTGAGTTGGAGTACACATACGTAAACCCTGTTAAAGAAGGTCAGGGATGTAGGTTTGAGACAGAATCGGTGAGGTGACGTTAGTTGACGGAGAAACACAGACGAGAGACCGGATTTCTACACGTGTGACCACCGTAGTGTTGGTTGGAAAGTTTCACTACGACTTTCGGGTCGAACAGACATGTGACCACGGTCTAGATTAGAACCGCTGTCTCAAAACCCACTTCTTCTTTTATTAATTGAAATAATGAAACGGTCCGTTTCCTCCGATGTCACCCAATTACGGGAATTTTGACACACAGGGTTGAACCTCTTCTATCACTCTTTAAAATATTATTAACAAGCTTCTCTCGTATTAGTTAAACACCTGCAAGAAGACTACCGAACCACCACTTCATTCATCCTTAGTCGTAGTAGTTGGAAGTCTAGGTTGACCATGTACGAACACCTATCGTATGGTAGTAAACTATTGAAGAGGGTGGACCTTTTCAAAAGTCTTAAACGTTTTATTGAGTTCCTATAATAATACATATAGTCAACGATCCGTTTGTCCTGGAACGGGGTATCAACGGGAATTGACACAGAGGGACCAGAACACAGAGAAGGGAAGGGATCAATTGTTGACGAACTTAGACAGGTAACCTTGAGTCCCTTCCAGTACCTCCGACTTACTCCCGACAAAGGATATTAGTTTCTTTACCCCCTGTGTCTTTCAGAAACGTGGATCCTCGGGGTGCCTCGGATCGAACTATAGTTATCCAGTAGTAGAGAAGACGAGAGTACCAAGCGATAGTCGTTTACCTTGGTGATAGATCGGTCGACGGGGTCTCCTTGGACTTAGTCAGACCTGAGAAGGAAGGAATAGAAGGTGTCGGTTAGTCTGTGGTCCTGGAAACCTAAACATGAAGTGTTAATCGAGAGTTTAGTCACAGACGGGTGAACTGGAAACGGCATCAAGTTCCAAATACAGAGTGAACCGAAGTCCGTGGACGAACCGGAGGGTGTAGAGGTTTACAGTGAGGGAGAGGGAGGGTGATTAAAGAAGAGGTTTGAAACGGGCATTCAAGTGAAACCTTTTAATTCTCTTTTCCTATTACAAATAACATACCGAGGGTCCACGGTCCGAGACTTGGTCGTCAAAATGTGTGCACACACATGCACGAGTCAGCACAGACTGAGAAACGCTGGGGTCCCTGACATCGGGCGGTCCAAGGAGACAGGTACCCTAAAGGGTCCGCTCTTATGACCTCACCCAACGGTAGAGGAGGAGGTCCCCTGGAAGGGCCAGGTCTCTACCTTGGACGTAGAGGGTCCAGAGGACGAGACCGTCCGTCTAAGAAGTGACGACTTGGTAAGCCTTTCAAAAAATGTATGTGTCTGAGTAAGGTAAAGTGTTGTTGAGACAAAATAGCTACACCGGTGACTCCGAATCTCAAATTCGGTAAAAAAAGTTTCAGTGTGTCGACTAGTCGTCCTCTTTATCTTAGACTTAGGTTCAAAAAGAAAAACAAAAAAAAAAAATTAGGTTCAAAAAGACTGAGATTAATGGTTCAACCCAAAAAAAGGGGACGTTAAGATATAACAGAGACTAAATAGTAATTCCTTTTTTTTTACTCTAGTATCGTAAGAATCCGAATTTTAAGGGACTTCCGAAGGATGGTGTACTGTTGACTACAGACAGTATTAGACCGAAGACAAATAGGTCACCATAGTGGAGGACGAGGAATGAACGACAGAAGAGAGGATATACGACACAATCGAGATATGACACACGTATGGATATAGAAACTTAATTCACATAAAATAATATCAACAAAAACATAGAGACATTGGGGTCCGGGAAGAAAATCGGACTGGGTGGTCCACCCGGTCACAGTCTCCTTGTGGTGGTCCCCCGTCCCGTTCGGAACCGAACCAGACGTAAAAGACGAGGGGTCCCGGGAGACCAAGTGGGGTACCTACAGAGTGTCTTGGAGACGTCATCTATGATCCTCACACCGGGTCTTGGGGTGAAATCTTAGTACCGTGAATAACTTTGACTCACCCTAGGACACCCTGGGAGGGTCCATGTTTAGGAAAAACACAGGGGGCAAAGAATAAACCTCCTTTTTCCGAAGTCGAAGGATCTGGAAGGGACTCATGACTTCCCGTCTAAGTTTATCAATGATTAGTCCCTCCTCTCTATTACGTCTTTGTCTCCTCCTTGTCAAGTCTTTCCTATCACACCAATATTTCGTCCCAGGACTAAGGAGGAGTTCCATATAGTCAAATCAAGTCAAGTCAACAAGTCAACACAGACTGAGAATCGCTGGGGTACCTGACACCGTGAGGTCCGGAGGGACAGGTAGTGGTTGAGGACCTCAAATGAGTTTGAATATAGGTGACTCAGTCACTACGGTAGTAGGAGACAGTAAGGGAAGAGAACGGAAGTTAGAAAGGGTCGTAGTCCCAGAAAAGTTTACTCAGTCAAGAAACGTAGTCCACCGGTTTCGTAACCTCAAAGTCGAAGTCGTAGTCAGGAAGGTTACTTATAAGTCCTGACTAAAGGAAATCCTACCTGACTGACCTAGAGGAACTTCAGGTTTTCTGAGAGGTTGTGGTGTCAAGTTTTCGTAGTTAAGAAATCAGGTTGAAAGTGTAGGTATGTATTGATGACCTTTTTGGTATCGAAACTGATCGGTCTGGAAACAACCGTTTCATTACAGAGACGAAAGGTTATACGACAGATCCAACCAGTATTGAAAAGAAGGTTCCTCATTTGTAGAATATTAAAGTACCGACGTCAGTGGTAGACGTCACTGAACCCTCGGGGGGTTTTATTTCAGACAGTGACAAAGGTGACAAAGGGGTAGATAAACGGTACTTCACTACCTTGGTCTACGTTACTAGAATCAAAAGACTTACAACTCAAAATTCGGTTGAAAAAGTGAGAGGAGAAAGTGAAAGTAGTTCTCCGAAAAACCAAGGAGAAGTGAAAGACGGTATTCCCACCATAGTAGACGTATAGACCCCAATAACTATAAAGAGGGACGTTAGAACTAAGGTCGAACACGAAGTAGGTCGGGTCGCAAAGAGTACTACATGAGACGTATATTCAATTTATTCGTCCCACTGTTACATGTCGGAACTACATGAAGAAAGGGTTAAACCTTGGTCAGACAACAAGGTACTTGTCAAGATTGACAACGAAGGACTCGACGTATGTCTAAAGAGTTCTCCGTCCAGTCCACCAGACCATAAGGGTAGAGAAATTCTTAAAAGGTGTCAAATAACACTAGGTGTGTCAGTTTCCGAAACCGTATCAGTTGAGTTGTTGTGTTCGTTTGTTGGAGTTCCCTATATGTATTTTTATAGAAACTCAAGAAGACGTCGTTGACTCCGGGGGTGGGTCCAACAATAAGTCAACGATTCCGTACAGTTGAGAAACACTAGGGTATTTGACGTCGTCCGTCCGAAGGGACAGGAAGTAATAGAGGAATTCGAACAGGTAGGTCCACCTCTTACCATTGAAGTCCGACTCGTGTTCTAGGGACCTTGTGTCGGGACAATGGAGTGGTCGTTCGTCAGTCTTCTTTTTTAAGTGTGTGGGATTTCGGGGATGGGGTCTAAAACAGATATTTTAGAAGAAGGTCTTTGGGTGACCCCAAAGACTCGTGCTCGGTGTGAAAGAGGAACGAACCGGGACGTCGTTTGGAAAGAGACGAGGTTTGAGGGTGTAAAACCAACCCGGAGTGACACGAAGTACCCCATACGTTTGAACGTAAATCATTGTCCACGTCCCACACTGGTCGGAACAGAATGAGACGTAAAAGACGAGGGGTCCCGGGAGACCCAGAGGAGAACCTACAGAGTGTCTAGGGGGCACCACCCACGACACCGTACGACGGGTCTAGGAAATCCTAGGACAGGGTCTACGACTCACAACCCACGACTATCACTTCTCGACTCGTGAAGGGACCCATGGTGGATACCGACTTCCCTCGACAGAACGGTTTACACGTACGAAGAAAGGACCCCGTCGGACACAGGTTACTGACTAACCAAGTCCCCAGGTCTCAGGGTCGGGGAAAGAGAGTTAACTCCCGTGAGACTTCAAAGTAGGATCGAGGTCTCGAGGATATCCCAGTCGACTTCGGAGACAAAGTCGGTATTACGAGAAGTTGAGAAGAGAGATAGGTTACGACGAAGGGAGTGTCTGAGACTTTTAGAAGGGTAGTTTGGTGGACATGTGTTCAAAGGTAGAGTCTCAAAAAAAAAAAAAAAGGTCGAATTCTATAGGGGGGTTGAGTTGAACCTATGACGTAATTGGGGGATTACACTGAGAACTAAGGTAAAACCGGTAGGAAGTGTCATCTAGACTTCACTAGAAAAGTTTGTGATGGACTAGTAAGGTGTAGAAACGACCTTTAGGAAATCATCGAAGAGTAACAAGAATTCCCTCAGGGGTCACCGAGTCTCCATTTCTTAGGTGGACGTTACGTCCTCGGCGTCCTCTGCACTCAAGCTAGGGACCCAACCCTTCTAGGGGACCTCCTCCTTTACCGTTGGGTGATGTCATAAGAGCGGACCTCTTAGGGTACTTGTCTCCTCGGACCACCCGATGTCAAGTATCCCAGCGTTTCTCAACCTGTGAATAAATAAATAAATAAAAATCGTGCAAGAAAAATTTCAGGTACAGGATTTGAACCGGATGTTCAGAGACGTACTAGGTCGGGGTGGGAGTGGATAGAGGTAAGAAGGGTGAAACGAAAAACCGATGTCACCAAAACAAAAAGTCAAAGTACGTAAAAAAAAAAGTTAAAGTACGTACACAGATGGAGAAGGGACGGGTCTGGGAACGTATCTAATAAGGACACTGAACCTTAGGGGCAGAAGAGATGGGGAGGTCTGTGTCAGGGAAAAATGAGGGGACTGATCAGAGTCAAATTACACTGAAGGAATTCGATCAACAACGACATTACGGTGACGGAGGGGACGGGGGTGTAATCTAATCCAAGGGTACTTTATTTCAAAGTATCCAGGGACGGGAAGAGAACGTATCATGGGTAGAAGGATATTACTTAATAAAAATGCATCCGGGTAGGGATTGATTTCCGAGATTCGTAAACTTTACATACTGAATTTGTTCGATTGTTGATAATTTGTTTTATATAAGATAAGAAGATGGAACTGTTTATGTGTGTGTTACCAGACCTTAAACCAAGCTTAAACTTAAGTTTAAACCTAAAACAAACCTTAAGAGTCCTAAGGTGTCGTCTTACACCACAGCACCCCCTTCCGTAGAGAAACCTAGGTGAAGAAAAGGGTGGAGACTGTGGTAGAAGATGGTGTTCCCCTGAGGAAACGTAGTACACCTGGAAGGACAGATGTGTCGGGTTAAGACAGGTGTCAGAGGACGGTTGTCGGTGAGGAACCGGTAGGGGACCCAGATCCTTACACATACACTCATCACACTAGATGGGAACCCTCCCGTTTGGGTCCTTTCTCCAGGTACACCCGGGATCTTTACCCGAACCCCGGGAAACGTGTCTCTTAAGGATTTATACACCTCGTATCAGGCCTTCCACGAACCCCATACCCGTCCCCTCCGGACCTGAGGAGTGACGTTCCCTGTATCGGTCTTCTCCCGGTCTCTCTTCGGAAGGTTTTGTGTCCCGGGTCCCGTCCCCGATAAGGATGGACCCGGGTTCCCGTTATTTAAGTGTAAAGGGACCAAGTAGTCCGACATTCGAGGTGTTTCTGCCCCGACCTCTACCGGACTAAATGACTCACAGGGATCACGGGTCGTGTAACAAACCACGTCTCATCCACAAATTAGTTATAAACAGCTTACTTACATGCTCTCCATTTGGTTCTTCTCCAGACTCCTAAACCTAGGTAATGACTACTAGATCTAACATGTCCAACATGTCCTGACGTTTTTGCCCCCACGTCCTGTCTCCTCTACCCTTCCCTTAGGGTCTAATGTCGAGACAGAGGGAAGGAGAGGAAGGAGAAACGAGGGATGGCGAGAGGAGGTCCTGGAAACGGACGGACCGGAGGGAGGTGTACCAGACCGTAGGGAGACAGACATAGGAAAATGGAAATCAAGGATCCAGGTGACGAGAAGAAGACACCGGACCAGTAGATAAACGGACAATACATAAACAAAGATCAAGAACCAACGGTCAGAATGGAAGGAGAGAGGGAAGAAGACAGTGAAAATGAGAAGATCGGGGAACAAGGGTAGTGGAGAATGAGGGAGAACTAGGGGAGAACTTTTGAAAGAAGAGAGAAAATTAAGGGGTACCGGGAAGCTTCCGGGTAGAGACGAAACACGGGTACAAGGAGACAGAGGAAGTTAGGTCTAACGACCCCTCGGGGGCTGAACAAGACAGGAGAGCGGGTTCAGATATGAATGACGGAGGAATCGATTCAGAAGGACGGAGGGAAGGAGACAAAACAGGAAGGGTCTCAGGTGGACCAAAGTAGAAAGAGTAGAGGTAAAGGGACAGGGACGAACAGGAACTCGGTCTGTCAGAGTCGTACCCAGAGGGAGGACGGTTCTTTTGGGTACTTCGTGGAACACCCAGGAGTGACCGATGACGTCCAAGAAGAGAGACACGGGAATCAGGAAAGGGGACCGGGTCGGGAGTGGGGGGTCTGAGGAAAGGGACCAGTCACCGCGGACCAGACTCGGGGCTCGCCGAGTTGAACGGACTCGAACAAATCAGACTGAGGAAATCGGGCAATCTCCGAATCGGGAGGGTGGAGAGGAGACTCGCGAGGTCATTTGTTCTCCTAGTCACGTCTGGACTGTCGACGACCCCCCGTTCACAGACCGATCTGGTCTGGTCCGGACACTTTCCCCGACGTCAGTTGTGAACGATAAAGAAGAAGTGGTCCCTTTAAGACTCCGGAGAAAGGACACCTAAATGGAATCTTGGTGTAAGGTACCCGTATACATACCTCATAGATCAGAGGTACCAAGGGTAAGGGTAAAACACCGGAACAAGGGTCCGGAACCCAAAACAAACAAACAAAAAAAAACATTTTTATTGTGATCTAGGTCCGGTAGTGTGGTGAACTTACTACCGTTGCCGAAGACGAGGTATTTTACCTCCGGCTCACACCTTTCTGTCCTCAGGAGACTACCTCCACAAAAATATATACGCATCGCTGAATCGTCGTCGTCGTCGTCGTCTCTCTCTCTGTCCTCTCTGGTGGGGGGGGGGTGGGTGTGTGTATGTGTGTCCGGGGTTTCTTTCGACTCAACTGATGTCCGTAAGACATCTGGTCCCCAAGATGAAATCACAAGTAGTTTTATTGGACCTCCTGAATATTTTTGTGTCTCAAAACCCCAGGGTAGGGGTTTCACAGACTAAATCATTCAAACTCCACTAAGGTCTCTTGAACGTAAAAAATTGTTCAAGGGTCTACCACGACGACTAGACCCCCGGGGTCAGACTCTTGGCGACAGAATCTAGTAGACTTAGGTAGTCGAGAAGTGGATTGAGGTTTCCGACCCTGGGTCAATTAAAAATATTAACTACTAGGAACCCCGGCTACCTGTGGGTCCACAGAGAAACCCACCCCTCTCTTCTGGACAATTGGGGTACCCTCACAAACCTACAGGAATCTTTCATCTCTTATCGGAAATTGAGGACCTCAAGATAAGATCATGTCTGAGATAAATTTGTCGAAGTCTGTCCAAATTTGTAGAGGAACCGATTATGGATCATAGGGACAAGGTTGAAGATGAGCCCCTACTATCGAGATTCTCCACAATCCCCTAATCCGACTTTTACATCCAGTGGGGGGTCGGTAGACCCTTGGTCCTCCTCACTCTCTCCTTCTCTCTCCAAGTCTCTGTGTGTGTTCCTTTTCCACTCCCCTTCGTCTCCCGTTTACTCCCGTCAAAGTTTTCACGGAACCTACCTAACCACCACTAACCTAAAGTCACAGGGCTCCACCGGACCTTCCTTTCTTCCTCGTCCCAAGGAGTAAAGGGGAGACGAGGACGAGGGTTCGACGGGCAGGACCCCGACCCAGGCGTCGTTACTCTCTCCGGCTCTTATCTAATCCGTCCAGGACCTTCCAACAAATAGAAAGACTACGGTATTGACACTCCCCGTACTCCACCCCTACTCCATCCGCCGTCTTTACATTCCTAAGGACTTTTGTCCTTTGTCTAAGTTGTCCGGTCCACTCTCACCCGAACCTTCTTAAGTATGAGGGGATTTTGCGGGTGTTCCGTACCGCCTCGGAACCTCCGATTCCCACGACCTTCGAACAGACCGGGAGAAAAGGTCAGGGTCCGAAAGTCAGTGGTTCCCGACTCCCAATACAGTTGTACTCCCACGGCTACCCCCGGTTGCATCGTGAGACATGACCCCTTGCCCCTTGTCACTCATCCTGGTAGACACTATATGAAACGACCCCTTCTGCGGGGGAAGGGAAGAAACTCTGGTCCGTCTGAACAGGAGAGTAAAGGACGTTGGAGGGTCCAGTTACTCTATACGTTTACTAGGGGAGTGGAGTAACCGACCTCCGGACTCTGGGTACCTACTGGATTCTCTCGACCGGGAAATTCTCACGGGTCACCTGTGTCTCCACGGTCCGGGACGAGTTACCCCGGAGGTAAGAGACCCCTTCGACACGGACGGACCGAGACTGTAAACTGGTTAGTAGAGACGGTGAGGATTTCACTCATACAGACTCCGGAGGGACCCACGGTCCGGAGAGTGGATCTCGGGGGAGGAGGTTGTGGACGATAGCCGAAAAACATCCCGAAAAACAAAAGACAAAAGTCCTTAGAAGTGTAAAGACGGGGGACGAGATGAGGGTGGAGTTGACCGAAATCCAGGGAGTGACGATAGTGCAGTCTTTCTTTTTGTCGGGAGGAGTGAATAGAAAAGTAGGTTGAGACAGACCTGTGGAGAGAGAGAGAGTGGAAGAGGGACAGTTTCTAGTTAAGGAAGTTACACACAAAAACAAGGGTAGGGGAGATGGGAAGTTCCCACTCCTCGAGTGATCTATACCGTTGTGGACCCTGTCCTTTTCTCTCTCCGGAACAGGAAGGAGGACGGAGAGACCCGTCTTGGACCCCCGGACTCTACACCAACCTTTCGTCGATAGATCCAAACTCCGTACTTCTACCTCGGTTTGAGATTTGGGACCCCGACACACACAATCAACGAGTCAGCACAGGTTGTGACGTTGGGGTACCGATGAGACACGTATCTTAAGAGGTCCGTTCTTATGACCTCACCTAACGGTAAGGGAAGAGGTCTCCTAGAAGGACTGGGTCCCTAACTTGGGACCAGAGAACGTAACGTCCGTCTAAGAAATAACAAACTCGATATCCCTTCAGGGACGAAACAGGGAGGACCCCGACAATCTTGACCCTCAACCCGAGTTCGAACCCTGAAGGTCCGACCCTTCAGAGAGGTTCCAGTGGATCGGTCTGCACGGAGTTCACCCGTGTACGAGACACCAACTATTGTCTCTCCTCCCAAGGACCCACTGTGTTCAAACCCCAAGTTGAGACAACTTCAACTCGTCTACCGAATGACTTCCTGAAGAGTCCACTGATACAACGAACACGAGACACTTGGACGTTCTCCACTCCTAACCTCCATCGTAAAGAGTTTTACTAGACTCGTATCTGGGGGAGGAACCGATAAAGAGTCTGAAGTACAAAACGTCTTGTCAGAAACTCTTAACAATTTCAGATTGATGGAAGGAACTTGTCTTCCCCTTTGATCCCAGTCTTTCCCTTCCACTGGACAAGTTCAAGTGTACAGAATCCAGGACCTACCTTCCTCCTTTTGATTAGAGCCAACCAAAAGGAACCTCTCTAACCGGAACTCCTTTCTACCAATGGTGAGACAGGACTAGAAAAATCTTAACTAAGACCCTGGAAAAAAGGAACTTCTCAGAGAACGAGCAACTAATTAGGTATCTTACTTACACGTGACTCCCAGAAGATGTACGTTCCGCAACCGGACCCACAAGACTCTCTCTCTCCATAATGTCGTACACTAGGTCGATATAATTGTAGGTGTCGTATACACGGAACGGTAACGGGATTTTATATGTGTAAGAGACAGTGTCAATTAATTCGTTGTAAAAAAATTAACGAACCTTTACTTTACTACGGAGAACTCTACTGTCTCTGCAAGTCGTACAGGGTCGTGATCTCAACCCTCACGACGGTATAAGAAGAACAAAAAGTATCTAGGGTCTCCGTGGTCGTCCGACCTCCGGCACGATAGGGGAAAGAGTGAGTCCGAAATTCGTCGAACCGGGGACCAGTCCTCGGGGACGGTGGATTCTTCAACATAGAGTCGGACCTCCGCTGATACGTCCCTTGTCTGACACGGTAGTGGGGTCGAAAGGTCTTAAGACAGAGGTACCGTGAACCCGAAACCCCCTCCTCTGACCGTCCTTCAGAGGTCCACGAGGCTTGGACAGGAGAAGAAACGTCCACGTGGGGAGGATTAGGTCGGGGTCTTACCGTGACGGAGGGTCAGGGGACCGGTACCTTATACAGTTACTGAAACTGAACTACTTCAAACTCCATTTCGCCCTTGGGAGTCTCCCCGCTAGACCGGGGAGCTGTCGGAGCGACCCGAGGTGTGGGATGTCGAGTCACGGAGGAAGTGGGTGGAAGTCACTCGGTCCGTACCACCCCCGGTGGCTCCCGTGGGCCGGTCCGGACCTCCTCGACATGACCGACCGGTGGGACGTCGTCGTCGACCCCCGACCCCTCCGCGACCCCGATTCAGGACTCCTCCGACACCTCGACGACGTCCCAGTCTCGGGTCAGGGACAACTTCCCGGGGTACGGATGATGGGTCCCTCAGGTCTCCTCTGTCCTCGGGTCGTACGGGTCCACTCACCAGTCACTCTCCCAACCCCCCCCCCCGTCCCACTCTTCCCTCCGGTCGGGTCTCTCCTTCCTCTCAGGGACCTCTCCGAATGGTCAAACCCTTTCCTTGTTTCCTGTCCTCTTCCCTTCATGGAAATCTTCTATAGTCTATTTCTTTTGGTAACAAGACGCGGGGGGTGGGGGTGGGGGGTTATCCCTCTTTACTCACCCGAATTGGTCCTCCTTCTCCCTCTTCTGTTCCAATCTTCTCCTGGTTGACTTTCCCCTCTCAACTCTCAATTTCCCGTAGTCCTTACTAACTAATGCCCGTCCATATATCTATGACTCAAACACCTTTGGCCCTTTGGCAACACGCACCTTACCTCACCTCAACTTTGACATCCTTGGTCTTACTTCAACCGGAAAAATTCTGAAGGGGTCGGGGGTCAGAAGAGTCCTTCCTAACCCTGAGTAGGATAATTAGTATCTGTCTACCCCCGCAACTCCCGTAATTCTGTATTAGGTTTAGGAAACTCCCAGTGTCCCAACTCCTCGCTCCACACAACCTCCTGTCCCCTCGCTCCGCACAACCTCCCCGTCCCAAACAGACGGGACCCTGTGTGTATCCGGTCCTCGGGGCGAGTTCTGGCGCGTTTCCGTTTCCGCCACACCCCAAGGCCGCGCGCTAACCGAACGGGCTTCCACCCACCCTTTGCGCCCCTGGTGGGTTTCCCCAGCTTCTGGGAACGACTACCACCTCCCGTCACCTCTCGCACAACCCTGGACCTTGTCCTAGATCCGACGTCCTATCTAAGTCCCCTTCCGCGTACAAGTCCATTTCAACCCTCGGCCCCCGCCCCGGTCCACCCGCCCCGGTGGCCTCGACTCTCGGTCCGCCCTCGGTCCGCCCTCGGACACGAGTGGGCGCTGGGCGGCCAAGAGAGACGTCGACCGCCTCGCCAAAAGGCTGCGCCGCGACCACAGCTACAGACACGCTCTCGATTTGGCTGTCGACGCCCCGACGCCCGCGCTGCTCCGCGACGCCGACTTCGTCTCCGCGGCGTGCGACTTCTTGGCGCCCATGCGGGTCCGGACAGCGAGGTTCGCTGACGTTGTCGCCGCCCCCGACCTCCGCCTCGCGCGGGCGGACCGGTGGGTCGACCTGCGCGACGCCCGGCTTCACCGGGCGGACCGATCCCTTGCGCTGGAGATGTTCCGAGCGACACTTGACGACCGGGGTTCGCCGGACCCCGGTCTCCGGTGCGGGTGGAGAAGGAGACTCGGCGACCGGTGGCTCACCACCTCATCCACCCGCCCACCACACGTGGTGGGGCCTCCGCGGACACGGTAAGTGATCTACCGATGACTTGCGGAAGACCACGGTCTGTGAGGAAACCTACTGGTGTGTTCATAGGGGTTTGAAGGACCTGGGAGTTCCGTACGAGACTCCAATCTACGACCAGTAAAGGACCCTCTCCCCAGGGGAAGGGAGTGCGTCCTGCACGTGTCTTTGGGAAGTGAAAGACGGGGTGAGATATCCTGGCCCAGTGACTTTAGACGCCCCCAGTCACGGTCCGTAACACATCCCCCGCCCGGCGTTCCTCCACACCTACTGCATGTCACTTACCCTCCACTCCCTCAGGACGACGAGGGTCTAGTCATATCTAAAATTAAGTTCCGAAAGTTGGACATCACGTCATTCCACCATTAATCGTTACTCCGATACAAAAGTAAGGTCCCGAACATTGGAGGGGTAAAATCCTGTTGACGTAAAAGTTCTAAAGTTAAAGGTAATAGTTCTGTCTGGTCTTTGAACTAAGTTCTCCGAAAACAGGATCGATTGGGGTACCGGAGGTTCCAGATCTCGTCGTTTCTAGTCTCCTCGAGGTCCCCACCATCCACACCCGACCCTCTCCTGGGACTCGTCCTCAGACTTTTGGACCCACGATCAGAGTCGAGACGGTGTCCTATGGAGACCGTGGAACTCGTTTAGTGACCGAGGGACCCAAAACTACTGAAGTAGATTACGAGTGAACTGACCTACTGAAGACTGTGGAAAGGTCAAGACCGGAAAGGCATCACACCTTCGGGGTCCCCAGAGGGGCTCTTAGGGAGTTGAGTCGGAGTAATTTCCCTGAAGGACGGGACAAGGTCGAAGGACTGACGTCGGATCCGGGACCTACTCTGGCACGTGACCAAGACCCAACGAGGGAGGTACGACGGAACCGGAGGTCTGGACGTATCCAACGGGGACGAGGGAAAGCGGAGAGACTCCCGACTCCACTCTGACAGGGGTCGGACAGTTCCTCGACTTTCTTACGTCGAAAACACTTAATTTGAACTTCAGATCCGTGTTGGCATACGATAACCGATCTACAAGAACGTTAAATTCTTCACAAATAAGATACAGGAACGAGGTCCGGATACATTCACACACACACGTATACACACACACACTCTCTCTCTCTCTCTTACTCTCTCTCTCTATGTTTCACACCACACCCCTTTCTCTAACCTATCGGGGGTGGTCCGGACTCACCTCGTAGTGTCAAGATTCCGGGTTAACTTTACCCCCACCCCCCGCCCCTAACCCGGTCTACCTTGGAGGGCAAGGGTGGAGGTGACGTATCTTCGGGTTCTTGTCATCACTGGGTCGGTCCGGACGGACCCCGATAGGACTACCGAGTGTCAACGGTACCATTGTGTCGGGAACTCAAGTCGTCGGATGTCTCTCACCCGCCCCGAGACCCATCTCCTCTCCGTAACCTGACCCTCGTCAATGGAATCGTCGTCACCATCCAGGAGATTCCCTGTATATTATTTACCTCTCTTCGTCGACCCATACCCCCTTCTTCGAGGGTATACAGAGAGAAGGAAAGACGGGGGAGATAAGCGGGGGAGGGGTCGACAGAGAAGGGTAGGGACAAGAACAAGGGAGGAGGGCAGGAGATCAAGATCGGGTCGAGTAGGGAGGAGGTGAGTCCTCGGACACTACTCTCAGGAGAGGAGGTAGAGGTGGTCTTAAAAGAAAGAGAAGAATAAAGGGTGGTGACTGGTGACCAGTGGGCGAACCCGCGACAGAGGAGATACTCACCGAATACCGTGGGACTCGTGGAGGAGGAGGTAGGGGAAGGTGACCGTAGGAACTTCCCTCTCCGACCGCGTCCCTTCCAGGAAGATCCTCGGGTCGAGAAGAGGACAGTGAGACCGATAGGGGACCTAGGAGTACACAAGAGATGTCGACACTAGATCTGGGTGGTGGTAAGAACGGGCGGAAGAAATTGATCGACTCCGGGAGGTACTGTGTGCATTCCCGTCTCTGCGGGTAGGTATCTGTAGATGAGGGTATGTGTATTAACCCGGTACAAATGTGTGGGACCCCAGTGTTCACCCAGTGCACCCATGTGGCGTTTACCTTCAACGTGTAAATACTAATTCACACCTGGGAAATAAGAATACCCGGATCTGAGTTCAAGATCCGGATAATCAAGAAGAAACTGGTATCCATTCGAAGTCAGTTCGGAGTAAACGAAACAGTCCTTTTACCCCTTCTATTACCATTGATGGATCACTCTCACTTGTGTAAATTTCGTGATTTGTGTTTCGAAGTGTGCACGATTTACCGTTACAAACAACAGGTATAATATTTCTCATGTGTCCCTTAAGGGACCGCCAAGTCACCAATCTTGAGTCTCGAAAGTGACACCCCCAGACCCAAGTTAGAGACCTTGATTCTAGGGTGTTTGGAGCTCCGTGTTTTTGTTGTTTTTTACATATGTCGACCTGAAGACTTGGTGATTTCCGGATACGTCAAGTACTTGTGTGTGTGTGTGTGTAAGTACGTGGTCCTTTTAGTCCGAAGTGATCGTCTGGACGAAGGGAGGAAGTCAGGAGATGAGGGGGAAGTATCGGGCGGGGTGTCGACACACCCCCGACCTCAAGTCGGGGACCCCCCGAGTCGATCCTAAGAGACCTCTGTCGAATTCTCCCGTAGCTGAATGGGGAAACTGTCGGGGAATAATGGGAAGGTACAGACCATTAATTGGTGGTCCCTCGGACCCGATGGTGGGGTGGGGTGGGGGTGTTGGGTGGGGTTCCAACCCTCCACTCCCATCCCTGAGGAGTCTAGAGTGACTGTGTATCAACCCCACTTTGACGTCTATGGTCTGACGGACCCCTAGAGACCGAGTCTCAAGTTTTCCACGACCAGGGGTAAGGAATTACCACACACATCCCACGATACCTACCGGGTTACCCGTAGACTGTGTACTACCCATGTCCGACTCCACGATCCTCACGAAGGGAAATAATTACCGGTCTTTCAGTCCTAGTGACTTCTCGTAGTGACTCCCCTGTACTCCGACTCCCAAGACCCCGGACTTCTCTACCCCACCCCGAGTGGTGAGTGAAGGCCGTGGGTCTCCCGTGTGGACCAGGTTCTCCCTCTCCGTGCCAGAGAACTCAGTGTTCCCAGTCTTGTCCGTGGACCCCCTCTCACCCTATCAGTATTCGTGGGAGAAGATGTGGTGTGTGGGTCGGGTCTACCTGAGGTGGTTCGGGATGGGAGATCACAGGGTCCTGAGTGACTTTCTGACTCCCGCACAGGCAGTCCATCAGCCGTCAGTACCCGATCCCGACCCCCAGCACCGACCGCACCTCCCGGACCCTCGGGGCCCCGACTACGGGACCGACCGCATCATGAGGTGGTGGACGGCCCCGTGGAGCCGGTCCTGTGTGAAGCGATCGCGTCTACCACTCCGGACCCAGCCCCAACCCCACCCCTTCACCAATCCCCTCCATCTCACTCCCTTCCGCCCCGAGTCCACTCCCCGCCTCGAAGCCCACCGGTGGACCTAAGGGCGCAGAAAGCACCCTGTAGTTAGTCCACCCTCTCTACCCAGACTAGACCTCCCGTCCTCCTTGACTCCTCGGGAAGTCGGCCCTCCCCCGAGGCCCGTGAGTGTAGGAACTTCAGGGCCTTGCCGTGCTTGACCTGCTACAGCGCTCGGCGCCCGTGGGGAGCCCCCGTTGCGTTCCATGGCAGCAGAGGTAGGTCCTCGGAGTACAGTCTCTTCAGCCGTAACGGGTGCGGGTGCTACTATTACCTGTACCCGTCCGCCCTCCGCGCGTGCTACCGCCACGCCCAGAGTCGGTACAGCGAGTGGTGTGGCAGGCACTCGTGGTCGTCGTGGCTCATGAAGACTCCGGTCTGTCTCACCCCCTTCCCAGTCGAGACGCCGGAACCACGGGTGGGCGGTGGGGGCCGAGGTGGGCGTCCTGTGGATTGGCACCGAACCGGTCACGAGACGAGGGCGACTCGACCGGGGCGGTGCGCCAACTACTACCCCCGGTGTAACCAGCCCGGTATCTCGACCTAGACCCCGTCCGTTGCCGCCATCCTCCGTTACTGGGGACTCTAGAGACACCCGTTTCTCCACTCTCCCGTCTCTAATCGTCCCTCGAGAAGGTCTGAGGGATGTCATTCCTCCGTAAAGGAACAGAGTCCTGACGGGACGGTGGTACTAGGCGTGATTCGTCCTCTCAACCTACCAAGTCCACGACCATCTCAACCCACCCGTCTATAGACCAGTCCCCGACTTTCAGAATGGTTTACGTCCGTCTGTGACCTTCGTACTTCCCCGTCCCTCGCCCCGGGTACCCTTACCTGAGACACGAGGACGTACCCCACGTGTCCTCACCCGTCGTTCGACATACTTCCCTCCGCCCCGACCACCCTCAGAGGAGAGAATGGAAGTGTAAGTCCTAAAAGACCCAGTTTCAACTATCGTTTCAGTACCCTGTGGACACTCCCCTTCCACTCCGGTCGGTCCCCTACAAAAAGGAAGAACAGACTCAGAGGGTCGTAGAGGAGAGGATGGGAACGGGTCGGATGGAGCTTCAACCCACCCTACGCTCGAGGTTTCGGTTTGCGACCCTTGGCGAACAGTGACCCCTCTTCTTTTCCGATACCCCCGGGTAACCCGTTCTGTAGGGACGGGTAGGGGGTGGGGTAGAGGACGATGGACAGTATCAGGACCGTCTACGGAGGGTGACGTGCGTCTCGGACGTCCATCACCAACCCGACCGCCCCCGAGTCCGTCACGTCCCTGACCGACGAGGAACCCAGGGGCAACCTCCGGCACTTCAGCTAACGGTGGACCACCTCTACCCCTCTCCTATACGACGTAGGTACTCTCGGTGGTTCCTCCGATCCGGTCTCGACCGCAGACGTCCCTCCTGATTCCACTTAGTCTCGTTCGGGGGTCCATCGGAACAGAACCTCAGCCCCCTCCCCTTGTTCGACTGGTGCGGTTCCGAGTACTCTCCAGGTTCATTCCCGTCACACCTAAGACCCGAGGAGACGAGTGATCCCGGACCGGGAAGGGGGAGCCGACGCAGGGGTGGGGGTCCGGAAATGGCACTTCGACTAGACCGTCGGGGGGTACTACATTAGGTCCTTCCACACGTGGAAGAGGTGGACCACCCCTCTCCCGTCTATTCCACCTTACGACCCGGGAACTTCTCCCTCGACCCACCCCGAAGACGTCCCCTTTACCTCCCCGGTCTCAAAAACTCCGACTTCAACCACCATCTATCCTGCTCCCAAGAGTCAAGGGTCTTCGTCCCTTTACGAGAAACATTACTCCCGTTCCGACTTAGACTCCAACGGTACCCCCAACATCCCCCACCCTTTCCCGAACTCTACCCGTGACCCTGAATGGCACGTGACCCGGTCGTGGTGCCAGGGACTCGAGAACATTAAGAAGAAGAACAGGGCCATGAACCCCAACTATGTCAGGGTGACGTAGATTTGGGGTGTATGGGGTGTTCGGGTCCCAGAGTAGTACCGTGGAAAGAAGGGGGAACGTCACCTCGGAGGGTCTCGTCTTGGGAGTACCGAGTCAGGAATCCGACTCGGGACTCAAAGGGTGGGAGAGGTGGAGGATAGCGTACACTCCCCGAGAAGCCGTAGAGGAAATCCTAAAAGGGTCCCTAGGACCACTCTAAGAACTCCCCCCCCCGTCAGAAACGTCATGGAGGACGGGTCCCAAACGACAAGGAAGGACGTAGAGGACCTTCCACGACCACTTGAGCGGTTACTTCAGTACGAAGGGTGACCTCAGTATCAGTATGTGGTCCTTGACTTTTACGTTCCCCTTTCCTCCTCCCCGACCAGTCCTAGTCTCTCCGAAACGTCACCAAGTCACCCCCGTCCTCCTCTCTGAGTCCCTTCATCCCGGGACTGTCAGTGATCCGGGTTTGTCTACAGGAGTTGGACAGGTCTCTTCGGGGAACACTTGAAGTAGGAAACCGAGTCAGACCAACCCTGAACCGGAGACTATCTTCCTTGTAACTATGTCCTTGTAACTCGACACTGACAAAGAAATATGGTGTCGCCCATTCCCCCTCTCTCTCCCCGGACGTGGGAGTCCACCTACCAGAGCCCGTCCCCGACCTACGAGACGGTCCGACGGGATTGAGCACCCCGGAGTGGAACTCTCCGGCCTCCTGTAGTGTCGACGTGTCCCTCACGTCCCTGTCTGCCTTGCCGAGGGTCGACCCCAAGTCTAACAAGAAGTGGTGGAACCTCTCCGTGTCTCTCGACCAGTAGGGACCAGATCCGAGTGGATGAGACGGGAAGGAGGACGGAAGGGGTGTCGGAGCCCGTGGGTGGAGGCAAGAGGTCTGGTCGACCAACGAGACCAGGGGCAACCAGAATATCTAGAGGTACTTTCCCAGTCTGAACGACTTGTCCAGGACCTCTGTGCCCCCCTTTCCCGGGGATTCGGACCACTCCAGACTTTCCCCCCGCGGATTGGGGCTCCCGATCTGATGGATTGTCACCTCTACCCCCGGATTTGAGACCCCAAGGTTGGAACAACAGGTCGAACACCCGAGACTTCCACTCGACGTGCATCAGCAACCACGGTCTGTGGAGAAGCCGGTGTTAGACGTTCCCCCTATGTTCACCGTCCTAAGGGGGTGCGGTGGGGGTGTTTCGGGAAAGGGAATCCACCCCCGGTCGGGACCCCCGTCCTACCGTGGTACCAACAGGGACGTCCCCACAACTTACGGGACGGGTTGCCACTCATGGTCACTGGAACGGATGGCACTACCACCTGAACGGGCGCAAGAAGGGTAAGAAGTCATCGTCTCCGAATCACTGGAACCAAACACTGTGCTAGACCCCTACCTCCATCTCCCTCTGGGTCGACACTGTGGGGGTGGACGAAACCGGTCCCGCGTTCCCTGTCCCATTATTCGTGGGAAACCAGTGAGTGTCCCCGACGTGAACCCGATCTTAACCTGAATTAAAGGTATCGTTGGGATTCTCTGGCGTGACTCTGGCGAGTAACAAATCTACTCCTTTGATTCTGAGTCTCTCCAATCTACAGATCGGGTTCCGACGTGTCGCTCGTCTACCGCCTCTACCCTAGGTTGGGGGGTGGGGGTGGGGGGCGGCTGACTTGATTGAGGCGTCGAATGAGACAGAAGAAGACCGAAGGCCTCCGTCTTGGCACCCCCACCCCCACCCTTACGTTTGGACGGGGTTCCACGTGAGTCACCTCGGCTCCTTCCACAGTAACGCCCCTGACCACCTAGGTAGGAGCCGCAGTTTGTGCACTTTGACGTCCCCGACGAAGAGGAGCTTCTTCATGAGGTCCCGGTCGTGGGCCCTCTTCTGACCCGACCTCGTCCTCGCGTTGTGGAGACACGCGAGGTGGACACCGTCCTCCCCTCGGGTGGAGACCCTTGGGCCCGACGAAACGAGACAGGACCTGGGGACGGGGAGCGGGGCCAGAACGGTCGAAAGGAGTCCAAGGACACGGGGTCTCTGACCGAGGAGGGAGGGACCCGACTTGGGGCTCGAATCCCACGACGGACGGGGATCCTGGTAGTCGGGAGTCCCCGAGAGTATAAACCTTCGTCACGGTGACGGAAACGCCCGGTAGAGTCCTGGGGTATCCTGGGATACTCGAAACCGGGTACACTTTACGAAACGTACACATTGCTACCGTGGCGTAGAAATCCCAATGGGTGTGTCTGACCTTCTCCGGGGACTCCCAGGACTGGTAGGGGACCCCGACGGGGGTGGGTCGGAGGAAGGAAAGTCAGGGCTCCAGGCACTTCCTCTCCGGTCGGTGAGAGTGGAGGTGGGTGACGAGCAGCCTCACCTCGAACTCGTCGTGTGTCCCCACCCCGAACCACTCACACAGAGCCAGCTCCTCCGGCACCGTCCTGTGGGCGTCGAGGTGAGAGCTCCGGGGGTCGCAGTACCGACCCCCGAGCCCGTGGGTCCGGTAGAGACCCAGCCTGTACAGAGACACCCCTGTCTCGTCTGTGACCGGCGACCTTCCCCCTACGGACGGCCTCCTCCCCAGACGGAGACCCTCGGACCCGGGGTGGGGGAATGGGACGAAGGACTCCGGGACCGTAGAGTACCTGGAAGAAGGGGGACTGGAGTGAACCGAAGGGGACTCGAGACTCGGAGAGTGAGGACGTGTCGGGTCACTCACGAGAACAGTGGGGACGACCGGAACATCCGTACCTACCCCGACCTCTCCCGAACCCCCAAGGGCCGTCGGAACCAAGGATCCGTTAGCTAACTAGGTGTAAAAGACGATGTAGTCGTGGAAGACGATAAAGGACTGACTACAAACTCGGTCACGACGTGAGTCAGAACCGAACTCCTTCGACTTGACCCCGTTCCCCCACCCCTCCCCTCACCTCCCCGGGGCCGTTCAGACTTCCCCTACCGGTCCTTGCCTCCGACGACACCCGTCCTCCTCTGTCTAACCTTCCACGGGACGTCCCGACAGGGGTAGGTGGAGGGGGCTGAGTGGAAGACCAACCGACTACCTTTCCCTCCCCACCACCCGAACGTCTCACTCGTCGTCTCGAGCCGGGACGACTCTCGAAGAGATCCAAGGACCGTCACGGAGGGTGCTACTGTTGTGACCGAAAGGAGGGGTGAGGGGACAAGAGTGTGAAGAACCGTCGTGACCACGACAGAGAATCGCTGTCCTAAAAACCCCTCGGAGCCGGGGGAGGTACGACGGGCACCCTACGTGCGTACGGTGGGAGGGGGTTGTCACCATGGCTCGAAGCCCGTCGTCGTACGTCCCCATGCGACCGGGCTCAAGTGCCGGCCAGGTAGGCAGAGAGACACAGACAGGTGAAGAGTCCCACTCCGACAGACTAGAGCACAACACGAAGGGGCCGCTCACACGCAACCACACAGACCTACGGGGGTGGGGCACAGATAGGGGATCAACCCACAGACAGAAGTCCTCCGACACTGTCAAGGACATGCAGGGAGTCTTGACCCTAGAAAGGGACCGACCCATGGGGGAGGGGTGTCACACACGGGAAAACCTATGCACTCCCTCCCAGACCCAACCGCCCCCACCCGAGACGGAAGATCGGTGTTCAGAGGGTCAAGAGTGTCTAGGGGACTCAGCCCGTCCTCGTACACTACCACTCCATAACCCGTCCTGACCTCTGGAGAAACCTCCGACCCCCGCTACAACAATACCTCTGACCCGGTCCGAACCCGACCCGACCCCGACCCGCTCCCTACTTCCCACCCGAGTGGACCCGAGATCAGCCCCCGAGGAGAGAGGCCGACAGACCGGGACCGGGACTGAGGGAACGACGAGGTCGGCGACCGCGGCCGAGGCCGAGGCCGAGACGACGATAAATACCCCGGACCTACCCCTCCCCACCCCCCCGGCTTCGTGGTCGAGGGGGGGAACGTGTCTGGCCAACCCTCCCTCTTCCCCCCGTCCCGGTGACGAACCCTCCCTCGGTACCTCGGTCCCCTCCTCCCGCCCGACTCCCACCGAGTCTCCGTCCTGGGGGCGTCTGTGTCACTGTATGTAGAAGGAGAGGACGGTGTGGGTGTGGGTCGTAGTGTCTCTCCGCGTGTAACGCCACCACGTACGTGTGTGTGTGTGTAAGTGCGGCCCTTCGCTACCTCTGTATACGTGGGTGCTGAGTGTCCGAGTGTGTGTCAGAACTGTGTTTGTCCACGGTCGTGTATTTGAGTGGTGCTGTAGTACTGTCAAAGTCGGAACCCCTACGTGTGTCCCTCTGTGTGGGCCAGAGTGCAGCGAGAGGTATAGTGTAAACAATTCCTGTAAACGTCAGTGTATGTCTTCTTGTGCCCCGATATGAACAGTGTGTGTGTGTATGGGAGTAGGTGCGGGTGGTTGGACTTATGTTGTCTTACCTCTAGAAGTGCACACGGAATTTCTGGCAACGTATAGTACGACTAGGAGTATCGAAAATCTTAGTTTTCAAGGTGGAAAATTGTCCCTCTGTTCCTTTGCCTGTGTTAACGATTTATCGTGTGTCACAGTGTAGAGCCAGTCCCCGAAGGGTCACACCTCTATACGACCTGACTAAGGCCTCCGTAGAAGGATCACGGGCATTGAGTGGGGGTTGGGCCTCTAAGTCGGGCATACCGGTGTAGGACACCCTCCCCGGGACGGTGCGTGTCTAGAACTCGTTTGTTCTGTAATCAGTAAGGGATCACTCCGGTCCCCTTTCCTCGTTAACAGACCTACGGCGTGTACTTCTGTAAACCCTTGTACCACCAGACCTACTCATACTGTCTTCCCAGTGGTCCCGTGGAGTGAAAAGTAGGGGTTTCGACGAGCACATCATTCCATCGTTATTAAATAACTCGTAGAGGACCCACGGTCCGTGACACGGTCCCAAACCCCGATGTGACCCCTGATTCTGTGTCGAGGACGGGGAGCCCCGTCATACACGTATATCTTGTTTTTAGGGTGTCTCTACTAGTCTTGTTTACGTAACTCTATACTGTCCGTTTTTCATACCTAGATAACTCCTCCGTTACCCGGTGTTCTCCTTCCCGAGTTAAACCTACTCAGTCCCCTTCCGTAGTTCTTCCCGAAGGGTCTCCTTCTCCGAGAACTCGTCGTAGAACCAACGGTTCGGTCGTAAACAATCATGTGACTACCCTTTGTTAATTAAAATCAGTAACTAGAAGAGAGCGATGTCGTCCGGTGAGATGATAAATCTAAAGACTGATGACTACCACGGGGGCCCTACTGTGTGGTGGTAAATTATGGTGGTAATCACTCGGACGGACATGTATTCGTGTGTGTATGTGTGTGTATCGTATGACGAGGGTTAGAGGAGGACCCTGTGGTCCTGGAGGGGTCAGGGTGACATGGAGGCGTTTCGGGTTGTGTGTTACTACGACGAAAGACGGTGGAACCGGGGAAGGCGTCGGTCGAAAGTCGGGTCTGGGACGTTTACTGTACGGGGACGGACCCCCAAAGGCTCAGGGGAGGGTAGGTCGTCGAGAGTAGAAAGGACGGAGAAGGGAATCTCGAGATCGGGGTAGAGACCCCCCTACCAGGGATGAAAAGGGGTGACACCCCCTGACTCCCTTCCCCTCGTAGACCACCCCTTACCCTCGTCTCTTACTCCTTCTGTCGTCTCTGCGTCCGTCCGTCACTAAAACAAAAAAATAAGATATGTTCACCTCTTTCTCGGGGACCCCTACCTCCTTGTCTAGGCGGGAGGGTCCTCTCTAGACGTCTCGGTCGTCTCGGAGGGAGAGAGGTCCGACGAGGGGGTGAAGACCAAGGGGCACGGAGTAGGACGTGGGGCCCCTGTCCCCGACCGTCTCCCCGAACCCCCACACCCCCACCCACCCCCAGCCTCAGGAACACTCCGTGTACAGCTCTCCTCCCGACCCCTCCCACGGCATCGCCGACAGTCAGACAAGGGCCGAGCGACCAAGGACGACCCTTTTAGGTCCCTTGGGACAGAGGGGTCGTTCCTCTCGGTCGACGGGACACGCCCCCGCGACGCAGTCTACCTACCCACCCGTCCCCCTGGTGGGAGAGTGGCGGGGAGACCGTGGACACCCCAGTCCCCCGACGGAAGACAGTCCAAGGTCGAACAGCGTCCTGACGCGGGCGGCGCAGGCGAATCCGAAGTCCCCACGTCAGGCCGCCGGACCTAGACCCCGGGGACGTCACTGTCAGTTCCGTCCGGACCGTACACTCACCCCGAGGACCCGACCCGCGAGTGGGTCCGGTACCGAGGACCGACAGACGATGAGCAGGACACGGGTCCTTCCCTGGACTGCCCCCCCACCCGTCCCTCCGGGGTCTCCATGGGTGTCGGGGAGATCGTCCACCGTGTGGAACCTAGAGTCCGAGGAGAACCAGAACGACACTCGGGTCGGCGTCGGCCCCAAACAAGTAAGGACCCCGACGTGGGGATCAGAGCTGGAGGAGGGCCGGGGGACCGAGGACACCCCCAGCCGCCGGGGAACCGTGTCGGTGCCCGAACCCCCCGAAGTCTCGATTACCTCCCAGGACGTCGACCGTTTCTTCCTCCTCCGACCCAGTTAATCAAACAGGAAAACGAAGTAGTTTCCAGGGAGGGGTGACGGAACGACCGAGAGTGGAATCGTAAGGACCACCCTTGGCAGGAGAGACCCTTCTGTCGGGGGAGGGAAAGGAGGAGGGGTAGAACCCTCCGACCCGACCCCGAGACCGTCGGCACCAACCCCCGCGAGAGGAGTCGACCCCCTATCCCTCTCTCCTCTTTGACGTCCTTTTCTGTAGGAACGTATCGGGAGGGTCAGGGGACGGGGACATTTCGGGAACTCCGGTCCTCAAAGGGGAGGTTCGGGGAGACGAGGATGCAGAGACGGAACCTACAGCGGAAGACGAGAGGTCAAAGGAAACGGGAACCAGGGGTCCTAGGAGGACTCGGACAGTGGAGACCTCTCGAGCCCGACTGGGAGAACTTCTCGTCCCTGTCTCGGTCCCAGACCCCGGACGACCCAAGTGTCCGTACCAACGGGTAGGTCCCGTCACGGGGCCCCGGGACGGTTCCGACGTCGGACCGGAAGGATCCTGAGAGACGGTCAGACTAAATCCACCACTTAGACCTCCTCTCCACGGACCGTAAGAGCGACGTGGGATCGGGGCGGAGCACCGAAATACGTGAGGTCTGGGCTCCTATACACTGCACCTACCCTAACAGACACAGACATAAACACTCCACGTCTATTCCTTCTGGACCTTCCACGACCGTCATCCACACACAACCCCCCCCCTGTCCCCCCTCGTGGGGTAGAGGGTGTTGGTACCAGAGGATTTACTTTCGACCTTGGGGAGAAGCCCACAGAATTGATCAGACGAATACCCTGTCCTAGTAGTCCCTTCTACAGGTCCACTACACAACCGGAACCTCCTACCCCGTCCACGGGTCCGTAACGGTTCGGAGTCCGGTCGGATCGAGAGGTCCCGTGGGAGTACGGGATCGGGACCCCACCCTCACCTCCTCCCTTCTCTCACAGTTGGAGAGGTCCCTCTAAACAGGGACAGTTATAACAACCTCCCAGTGTAAGGTCCGGACACCCTTGACTCTTACTACGGTTCGACTGACCAAAAGGCAATCGCCGAGGGATTTACTTTCCACGAGACTTGGGTCGTCTTCCTTCCACAGTATGATACTAGGGGGTGGGAAATAAGACCTTCCATTTAATGAACAATCTCCAGTTGTGATGCCCACCACCGACTCGGGTTGACTTGTGGGTCCCACAGACTGGGGGTTCCACCCCCCGAGAACGGGGAAGACCAACCGTGGAAAGACACACCCGTCTCCTACCAGACCACTCGATAAACACCTCCTCTGACCTTACAAACTCCACCTGGACCAACCATGACGGGTGGTAAAGGGATCGACTCCATGTCTCTCTCCAGAAGAAATACCTCCCATGGCAAGACGACTACCGGGGACGAGATCTCTTAAGGGACGCTGGTAGGTATTTCAAAACAAGGGCAACCGAGTCGGACCGTTTCGTGAAAACAAGGCCCCCCTGAAAGAAACCTGGCCCACCAAACAAAAAAAACCTACATCAAAATATCTATGGGACTTCGTAGAAGTGTCACAACTGTAACATGACGGGGTGGAACTAACTGAACAGACAAACCTGTGTGAGCCCGGAAGTCTCGACGACGGTCCTTTCTCCGAAAGGTATGGATACACGGTGCACCGGAGACGAGCCGCGTACCGTGACTTCGAGCCGAACCACGAAACCCCCCCGCCGCCCCCGAAGGTCCGAGGTCCGGGATCTCACCCTCCTCTCCCACCCTTTCTCTCTCCCCCCTTTACGTACAATCCACCCCGAGACTCTCGCCCCAGTTTCCTTCCTTCACTCCCGCGGGTAAGAGTGGACGTAGTAGACTTCTTGCAGCAAAGACGGTTCGGACCTGCGACGGGAGGTCCAGACCCGGACACGGGACTTTCCTGTCGACTCAGTCCAGTATTTTTCAGAGAAGGCACACCCCTGACGCCAATCGTTCCCCGAAGACGAGATCGTAGAGTACAGTAACCAGAGACTGTGAGTCTGAGAAAAGGAGTTTCTTACTATGGGTATGGTGGGGATCCCCTGTATTCTTTACCAAATGTACTTACTTATATGACAATAAAATTATACACAAATAAAATACACAGCATCTTTTTTGTACTGATCATGTTCGGACACTAAAATTTTCTACTATTGCGAATCCAGGTCTGACTCAAATTTTTCCACTCAACTAAAGTTATTTTTACAATATATTATTACGGTACCATACACCTATTCCAATTTCGTCAGTATTTCGACCACTAGTTCAGTGATTTTAAACCCTTCGGCGAGATCTCCAATTCATAAACCCCCGGTGTGTGAAATGTTCCTTTGTCTCCGAGGCCTTCCAATTCACTGAACAGGTCCCAAGACGTGGTTCACATCCCCGTCTCGGTGTCGTGTGTGGAAGGAGGGGTTTCGTGACGAGAGAGGTGCCTGGATGGTTGGTGTCCGGATACCCCTCCCCTCCCCCGTCCG